>JASUUG010000767.1:0-159131 GCA_030449905.1 Luvunga scandens | reverse complement strand
GTAACATGCCCGCGAATTGGTCCGATTGTGGGAGAACTGGGCCGGGCCTCCTCACGGCACAAGTAATGCTTTCCGCCCAAGGTGGGGAGTCGGTGGCGTGGAGAAAACGGAATCCACCCGAAATTCAAACTCGCTTTACGGGTTATCTTACCGCAGAGAACGGGTGCCTAAACGGGTGGGCTAACTCGTCCGATTCAGGCAAAAACGAGAAAGAAGTGGAAGGTAGGTGTGGATCTCAGTTTTTGGTCCAAGAATACGAAGAACGGCGAGGACCGTGGTGCTCACATTTTGGCCAAATGTCTCGCCCGCGGCCTAAGGCCAAGGCACGCTCGCCACCCCACGCTGCCAAGGGGCACAGGCATAGGGCCACGCCGAGCTCCCTATCCTTGCCCCGAGCGCAGCCGAAGTGTGTGTTGTGTGTGCGAGAGTGCGAGCATGCGCTGAATTTCGAGGAAGGCACGGAGGCAGCCCGCGGCCAAGGCCAAGGCCGAGGCACGCAGCCACCCCGTGGCCAAGGCCAAGGCACGCGTCCACCCCGCAGCCAAGGTCAAGGCCGTGTGCTGTAGCTCACAGATCTTGGCCAACTTTCGCGTTTCCGGGGCGGTGCGGTTTTTTGGGGTGATGCATTAGATACATGCGACAGTCGAGCGTTAGAAAAGAGGGGAGTCGATTTCGAGGTCCGAACCTCGTTTTACGGCCGATTTACCGAGGGTGCGGGGGTGCGAAAAGGGGACGTAACATGCCCGCGAATTGGTCCGATTGTGGGAGAACTGGGCCGGGGGCCTCCTCACGGCACAAGTAATGTTTTCCGCTCGAAGAAATGGCGAAAATAATGCGGGAGGCCCTGCGCCCATTTTTCCCCCGGAAAAGGCCAAAATCCGTGAGCTATAGCACACGGATTGTGGCCAAATTTCGCGCTTCGGGGGCGGCGTGGGATTTTGGGCTGGCGTCGTCGGGTTTGGTGGGAGTCGGTGGCGGGAGAAAACGGAATCCAATTCCGAGCTCCGAAACTCGTTTTACGGCCATCTTACCGGCAGCGAACGGGTGGGCCAACTCGTCCGATTCAGGCAAAACCGGAGAAAGAAGTGGAAGGTAGGTGTGGATCTCAGTTTTTGGTCAAAGAATACGAAGAAACGGCAAGGACCGTGCGCTCACATTTTGGCCAAATGCTCGCCCGCGGCCAAGGCCAAGCCACGAAGCCAACCCGCGGCCAACTCCAAGGCACAGGGCCACGCTCGAGCTCCCTATCCTTCCCTCGGGAGCGCGGCCTGAGTGTGTGTTGTGTGTGTGTGAGAGTGTGCGACCTGCCTTGGTCGCGAGCATGGGCTGAATTTCGAGCAAGGCACGGAGCCAGCCCGTGGCCAAGGCCAAGGCCGAGGCACGCAGCCACCGCGGGGCCAAGGCCAAGGCATGCGTCCACCCCGCGGCCAAGGCCATGGCACCCAGCCAGCCCGCGGCCAAGGCCATGGCACCCAGCAAGCCCGCGGCCAAGGCCTTGGCACACAGCCACCCGGTGGCCAAGGCCAAGGCCATGGCACGCAGCCACCCCGAGGCCAAGGCCAAGGCCATGGCACGCAGCCACCCCGCGGCCAAGGCCAAGGCCATGGCACGCAGCCACCCCACGGCCAAGGCCAAGGCCGTATGCTCTAGCTCACGGATCTTGGCCAACTTTTGCATCTCCGGGGCGGTGTGGTTTTTTGGGGTGATCCATTAGATACGTGCGACAGTCAAGCGTTGGAAAAGAGGCGAGTCGATTTCGATGTCCGAACCTCGTTTTACGGCCGATTTACCGAGGGTGCGGGGGTGCGAAAAGGGGACGAAACGTGCCCTCGAATTGGTCCGATTGTGGTAGAACTGGGCCGGGGGCCTCCTCACGGCGCAAGTACTGCTTTCTGGTCAAAGAAATGGCAAAAATAATGCGGGAGGCCCTGCGCCCATTTTTCCGCCAGAAAAGGCCAAAATCCGTGAGCTATAGCACACGAATTGTGGCCAAATTTCGCATTTCGGGGGCGGCGTGGGATTTTGGGTTGGCGTGGTCGGGTTTGGTGGGAGTCGGTGGCGGGAGAAAACGGAATCCAATTCCGAGCTCCGAAACTCGTTTTACGGCCATCTTACCGGCAGCGAACGGGTGCCCAAACAGGTGGGCCAACTCATCCGATTCAGGCAAAACCGTAGAAAGAAGTGGAAGGTAGGTGTGGATCTCAGTTTTTCGTCCAAGAATACGAAGAAACGGCGAGGACCGTGTGCTCACATTTTGGCCAAATGCTTGCCCGCGGCCAAGGCCAAACCACGCAGCCACCCCGCGGCCAACGCCAAGGCACAGGGCCACGCTCGAGCTCCCTATCCTTGCCTCGGGAGCGCGGCCGGAGTGTGTGTTGTGTGTGCGTGAGAGTGTGCGACCTGCCTTGGTCGCGAGCATGTGCTGCATTTCGAGCAAGGCACTTAGCCAGCCCGCGGCCAAGGCCAAGGCCGAGCCACGCAGCCACCCCGTGGCCAAGGCCAAGGCACGCATCCACCCCGCGGCCAAGGCCATGGCACCCAGCCAGCCCGCGGCCAAGTCCTAGGCACGCAGCCAGCCCGCGGCCAAGGCCTTGGCACAAAGCCACCCCGAGGCCGAGGCCAAGGCCAAGGCCATGGCACGCAGCCACCCCACGTGCAAGGCCAAGGCCATGGCACGCCGCCACCCCGCGGCCAAGGCCAAGGCCGTGTGCTGTAGCTCACGGATCTTGGCCAACATTCATGTTTCCGGGGCGGTGCGGGATTTTGGGGTGATGCATTAGATACGTGACACAGTCGACCGTTGGAAAAGAGGGGAGTCGATTTCGAGGTCCGATCCTCGTTTTACGGCCGATTTACCGAGGGTGCGGGGGTGCGAAAAGGGGATGATACGTGCCTGCGAATTGGTCCGATTGTGGTAGAACTGGGCCGGGGGCCTCCTCACGGCGCAAGTACTGCTTTCTGGTCAAAGAAATGGCAAAAATAATGCGGGAGGCCCTGCGCCCATTTTTCCGCCAGAAAAGGCCAAAATCCGTGAGCTATAGCACACGAATTGTGGCCAAATTTCGCATTTCGGGGGCGGCGTGGGATTTTGGGTTGGCGTGGTCGGGTTTGGTGGGAGTCGGTGGCGGGAGAAAACGGAATCCAATTCCGAGCTCCGAAACTCGTTTTACGGCCATCTTACCGGCAGCGAACGGGTGCCCAAACAGGTGGGCCAACTCATCCGATTCAGGCAAAACCGTAGAAAGAAGTGGAAGGTAGGTGTGGATCTCAGTTTTTAGTCCAAGAATACGAAGAAACGGCGAGGACAGTGTGCTCACATTTTGGCCAAATGCTCGCCCGCGGCCAAGGCCAAACCACGCAGCCACCCCGCGGCCAACGCCAAGGCACAGGGCCACGCTCGAGCTCCCTATCCTTGCCTCGGGAGCGCGGCCGGAGTGTGTGTTGTGTGTGCGTGAGAGTGTGCGACATGCCTTGGTCGCGAGCATGTGCTGCATTTCGAGCAAGGCACTTAGCCAGCCCGCGGCCAAGGCCAAGGCCGAGCCACGCAGCCACCCCGTGGCCAAGGCCAAGGCACGCATCCACCCCGCGGCCAAGGCCATGGCACCCAGCCAGCCCGCGGCCAAGTCCTAGGCACGCAGCCAGCCCGCGGCCAAGGCCTTGGCACAAAGCCACCCCGAGGCCGAGGCCAAGGCCAAGGCCATGGCACGCAGCCACCCCACGTGCAAGGCCAAGGCCATGGCACGCCGCCACCCCGCGGCCAAGGCCAAGGCCGTGTGCTGTAGCTCACGGATCTTGGCCAACATTCATGTTTCCGGGGCGGTGCGGGATTTTGGGGTGATGCATTAGATACGTGACACAGTCGACCGTTGGAAAAGAGGGGAGTCGATTTCGAGGTCCGATCCTCGTTTTACGGCCAATTTACCGAGGGTGCGGGGGTGCGAAAAGGGGATGATACGTGCGTGCGAATTGGTCCGATTGTGGTAGAACTGGGCCGGGTGCCTCCTCACGGTGCAAGTACTGTTTTCCGCTCCAAGAAATGGCGAAAATAATGCGGGAGGCCCTGCGCCCATTTTTGCCCCGGAAAAGGCCAAAATCCGTGAGCTATAGCACACGGATTGTGGCCAAATTTTGCGTTTCGGGGGCGGCGTGGGATTTTGGGCTGGCGTGGTCGGGTTTGGTGGGAGTCGGTGGCGGGAGAAAACAGAATCCAATTCCGAGCTCTGAAACACGTTTTACGGCCATCTTACCGGCAGCGAACGGGTGCCCAAACGGGTGGGCCAACTCGTCCGATTCAGGCAAAACCGGAGAAAGAAGTGGAAGGTAGGTGTGGATCTCAGTTTTTGGTCCAACAATACGAAGAAACGGCGAGGACCGTGTGCTCACATTTTGGACAAATGCTCGCCCACGGCCAAGGCCAAGCCACGAAGCCAACCCGCGGCCAACTCCAAGGCACAGGGCCACGCTCGAGCTCCCTATCCTTCCCTCGGGAGCGCGGCCCGAGTGTGTGTTGTGTGTGCGTGAGAGTGTGCGACCTGCCTTGGTCGCGAGGATGTGCTGCATTTCGAGCAAGGCACGGAGCCAGCCCGCGGTCAAGGCCAAGGCCGACGCACGCAGCCACCCCACGGCCAAGGACAAGGCACGCGTCCACCCCTCGGCCAAGGCCATGGCACCCAGCCAGCCCGCAGCCAAGGCCTAGGCACGAAGCCAGCCCGCGGCCAAGGCCTTGGCACGCAGCCACCCCGAAACGGGAAATTTGGCCACAATCCGTGTGCTATAGCTCACGGATTTTGGCCTTTTCTGGCGGAAAAATGGGCGCAGGGCCTCCCGCATTATTTTTGCCGTTTCTTCGAGCGGAAAGCAGTACTTGCGCCGTGAGGAGGCCCCCGGCCCAGTTCTACCACAATCGGACCAATTCGAGGGCACGTTTCGTCCCCTTTTCGCACCCCCGCACCCTCGGTAAATCGGCCGTAAAACGAGGTTCTGACCTCGTAATCGACTCCCCTCTTTTCCAACGCTCGACTGTCGCACGTATCTAATGCATCACCCCAAAATCCCGCACCGCCCCGGAAACGCAAAAGTTGGCCAAGATCCGTGAGCTACAGCACACGGCCTTGGGCTTGGCCGCGGGGTGGCTGCGTGCCATGGCCTTGGGCTTGGCCGCGGGGTGGCTGCGTGCCATGGCCTTGGCCTTGGCCGCGGGGTGGCTGCATGCCATGGCCTTGGCCTTGGCCTCAGGGTGGCTGCGTGCCTAGGCCTTGGCCGCGGGCTGGCTGGGTGACATGGCCTTGGCCGCGGGCTGGGTGGGTGCCATGGCCTTGGCCGCGGGCTGGACGCGTGCCTTGTCCTTGGCCACCGGGTGGCTGCGTGCCTCAACCTTGGCCTTGGCCGCGGGCTGGCTCCGTGCCTTGCTCGAAATGCAGCACATGCTCGCGACCAAGGCAGGTCGCACACTCTCACGCACACACAACACACACTCCGTCCGCGCTCCCGAGGCAAGGATAGGGAGCTTGAGCGTGGCCCTGTGCCTTGGCGTTGGCCGCGGGGTGGCTGCGTGGCTTGGCCTTGGCCGCGGGCGAGCATTTGGCCAAAATGTGCGCAGACGGTCCTCGCCATTTCTTCGTATTCTTGGACCAAAAACTGAGATCCACACCTACCTTCCACTTCTTTCTCCGGTTTTACCTGAATCGGGTGAGTTGGCCCACCCATTTGGGCACCCGTTTACTGCCGGTAAGAAGGCCGTAAAACGAGTTTCGGAGCTCGGAATTGGATTTCATTTTCTCCCGCCACCGACTCCCACCAAACCTGACCACGACAGCCCAAAATCCCACGCCGCCCCTGAAATGCGAAATTTGGCCACAATCCGTGTGCTATAGCTCACGGATTTTGGCCTTTTCTGGCGGAAAAATGGGCGTAGGGCCTCCCGTATTATTTTCGCCATTTCTTCGAGCGCAAAACAGTACTAGCACCGTGAGGAGGCCCCCGGCCCTGTTCTACCACAACCGGACCAATTTGCAGGCACGTTTCGTCCCCTTTTCGCACCCCCGCACCCTCGGTAAATCGGCCGTAAAATGAGGTTCGGACCTCAAAATCGACTCCCCCCTTTTCCGACGTTCGACTGTCGAATGTATCTAATGCATCACCCCAAAATCCCGCACCGCCCCGGAAACGCGAAAGTTGGCCAAGATCCGTGAGCGACAGCACACGGCCTTGGCCTTGGCTGCGGGGTGGCTGCGTGCCTCGGCCTTGGCGGCGGATTGGCTGGGTGCCATGGCCTTGTCCTTGGCCACCGGGTGGCTGTGTGCCAAGGCCTTGGCCTCGGGGTGGCTGCGTGCCTAGGCCTTGGCCGCGGGCTGGCTGGGTGCCATGGCCTTGGCCGCGGGGTGGACACGTGCCTAGGCCTTGGCCACGGGGCGGCTGCATGCCTCGGCCTTTGCCTTGGCCGCGGGCTGGCTCCATGCCTTGCTCAAATTGCAACACATGCTCGCGACCAAGGCACGTCGCACGCTCTCGTGCACACACAACACACACTTGGGCCGCGCTCCCGGGGCAAGGATAGGGAGCTCGAGCGTGGCCCTGTGCCTTGGAGTTGGCCGCGGGTTGGCTTCGTGGCTTGGCCTTGGCCGCGGGCGAGCATTTGGCCAAAATGTGAGCACACGGTCCTTGCCGTTTCTTCGTATTCTTGGACCAAAAACTGAGATCCACACCTACCTTCCACTTCTTTCTCCGGTTTTGCCTGAATCGGACGAGTTGGCCCACCCGTTTGGGCACCCGTTCGCTGCCGGTTAGATGGCCGTAAAACTAGTTTCGGAGCTCGGAATTGGATTCCGTTTTCTCCCGCCACCGACTCCCACCAAACCCGACCACGCCAGCCCAAAAACCCACGCCGCCCCCGAAACACGAAATTTGGCCACAATCCGTGTGCTATAGCTCACGGAATTTTGGCGTTTTCCGTGGGAAAAATGGGCTTAGGGCCTCCCGCATTATTTTCACCATGGCCACGGGGTGGCTGCGTGCCTAGGCCTTGGCCGCGGGGTGGCTGCGTGCCATGGCCTTGGCCTTGGCCGCGGGGTGGCTGCGTGCCTAGGCCTTGGCCACGGGGTGGCTGCGTGCCTTGGCCTTGGCCACGGGGTGGCTGCGTGCCTTGGCCTTGGCCACGGGGTGGCTGCGTGCCTTGGCCTTGGCCACGGGGTGGCTGCGTGCCTAGGCCTTGGCCGCGGGGTGGCTGGGTGCCATGGTCTTGGCCTTGGCCGCGGGCTGGCTGCGCGCCTAGGCCTTGGCCGCGGGGTGGCTGCGTGCCTTGGCCTTGGCCGCGGGGTGGCTGTGTGCCTTGGCCTTGGCCGCGGGATGGCTGGGTGCCATGGCTTTGGCCGTGGCCGCGGGGTGGCTGCGTGCCTTGGCCTTGGCCACGGGCTGGCTGCGTGCCTTGCTCGAAATGCAGCACATGCTCGCGACCAAGGCACGTCGCACACTCTCGCGCACACACTACACAAACTTGGGCCGCGCTCCCGGGGCAAGGATAGGGAGCTCGAGCGTGGCCCTGTGCCTTGGCCTTGGCCGCGGGGTGGCCGCGTGCCTTGGCCGCGGGCGAGCATTTGGCCAAAATGTGAGCACACGGTCCTCGCCGTTGCTTCGTATTCTTGGACCAAAAACTGAGATCCACACCTACCTTCCACTTCTTTCTCTGGTTTTGCCTGAATCGGACGAGTTGGCCCACCCGATTGGGCACCCGTTCTCTGGCGGTAAAATGGCCGTAAAACGAGTTTCGGAGCTCAGAATTGGATTCCGTTTTCTCCCGCCACCGACTCCCACCAAACCCGACCACGCCAGCCAAAATTCCCACGCCGCCCCCGAAACACTAAATTTGGTCACAATCCGTGTGCTATAGCTCACGGAATTTGGCCTTTTCGGGCGGAAAAATGGGCGCAGGGCCTCTCGTAGGAGCTTGCGGGGCTTTCCCGAACCTTAATTCTGTGTTTCTCTTATGTTTTCACACATTTTTTGTAGCACGAAATTTTTAACCATATCTTTTTTCAACAATAAGACATTTTAATTTGGATTTGACCACAGAAAGCAGCAACTTAAATGTCCAATTGTGATGTGAAATCGTTAATTATTTGATTTATAATTAATTTGTATCTTAGATCCAAATATAAATTTTATTTGCGAGTTGTATATTGATATTTTAAGTTGTCTCAATGGTAGGCTTGAAAATTTATTTGCATTTTTGACCTACATGTTAGGGGTTCAAGCGAGAGCTAAAGCTTCGAATATTCTCTTCAAATATTATTACATTAATTTCAAAAACAACATATCTGAATATTTCACATTTAATTTAAAAATTATTTTCTGCTGCATATTAGGATATATATGCAATCGACAATCGAGGTATTAGAGCAATTTTGGACCCACCAGCAGTAGACACCACCAGTCCTAGAGCTGAATCTCACCCCCCCAAAAAAAAAGTATATTGAATTACGGTGTGATTTTTTCCATGATGGTAGAAAAAAATGTGAAATACTATTAAATAGAAAGAGAAAAATATTTCGTAGCACGAAAAGAGGTGTTTTTGGCCTCACGTGGCATGCTGGGAGTGGGGGGCAAAACGGGTGCTCACGGCCAAGGCATGGGGCCACGCTCAAGCTCCCTATCCTTGCCTCGGGAGCGCGCGTTGGCTGCACCATACCTGGGCATTGGCCGCGGCACGAAAGTTGGACCAGATCCGCGAGCTACAGCACACGGTCTTTGGCCATTTTGGCCCGAAAAATGGGGCCCGGAGCTTCCGCGCTGTTTCCACCACTTTTGAGTCCCGTAAGATAACTTCGGTCGAAATACGTCATCTCCTAAAATTTCGGCCCAAACAAAGTCGGACAGACGCTTGGACCACGCCCGCTATATGCATTGGCCGTTGATGCCGCGCGCGTGCGGGCTGCGTGCCTTGGCCTTGGCCGCGGGGTGGCTGCGTGCCTTGACCTTGGCCGCGGGCTGGCTGCGTGCCTTGCTCGAAATGCAGCACATGCTCGCGACCAAGGCACATCGTACACTCTCGCGCACACACAACACACACTTGGGCCGCGCTCCCGGGGCAAGGATAGGGAGCTCGAGCGTGGCCCTGTGCCTTGGCCTTGGCCGGGGTGGCCGCGTGCCTTGGCCTTGGCCTGGCCTTGCCTTGGCCGCGGGCGAGCATTTGGCCAAAATGTGAGCACACGGTCCTCGCCGTTGCTTCGTATTCTTGGACCAAAAACTGAGATCCACACCTACCTTCCACTTCTTTCTCCGGTTTTGCCTGAATCGGACTAGTTGGCCCACCCGTTTGGGCACCCGTTCTCTGGCGGTAAAATGGCCGTAAAACGAGTTTCGGAGCTCGGAATTGGATTCCCTTTTCTCCCGCCACCGACTCCCACCAAACCCGACCACGCCAGCCAAAAATCCCATGCCGCCCCCGAAACGCAAAATTTGGCCGCAATCCGTGTGCTATAGCTCACGGATTTTGGCCTTTTCGGGCGGAAAAATGGGTGCAGGGCCTCCCGCATTATTTTCGCCATTTCTTCGAGAGGAAAACAGTACTAGCACCGTGAGGAGGCCCCCGGCCCAGTTCTACCACAACCGGACCAATTCGCGGGCACGTTTCGTCCCCTTTTCGCACCCCCGCACGTTCGCTAAATCAGACGTAAAACGAGGTTCGGACCTCAGAATCGACTCCCGTCTTCTCCGACGTTCGACTGTCGCACGTATCTAATGCATCACCCCAAAATCCCACCCCGCCCCGGAAACGCGAAAGTTGGCCAAGATCCGTGAGCTACAGCACACGGCCTTGGCTGCGGGGTGGCTGCGTGCCTAGGCCTTGGCAGCGGCGTGGCTGGGTGCCATGGCCTTGGCCTTGGCCACGGGGTGGCAGCGTGCCTTGGCCTAGGCCTTGGCCGCGGGCTGGCTGCGTGCCTTGCTCGAAATGCAGCACATGCTTGCGACCAAGGCACGTCGCACACTCTCGCGCACACACAACACACACTTGGGCCGCGCTCCGGGGGCAAGGATAGGGAGCTCGAGCGTGGCCCTGTGCCTTGGCTTTGGCCGCGGGGTGGCCGCGTGCCTTGGCCGCGGGCGAGCATTTGGCCAAAATGTGAGCACACGGTCCTTGCCGTTGCTTCTTATTCTTGGACCAAAAACTAAGATCCACACCTACCTTCCACTTCTTTCTCTGGTTTTGCCTGAATCCGACGAGTTGGCCCACCCGTTTGGGCACCAGTTCTCTGGCGGTAAAATGGCCGTAAAACGAGTTTGGGAGC
This sequence comes from Luvunga scandens, assembly GCA_030449905.1. Taxonomy (NCBI): domain Eukaryota; kingdom Viridiplantae; phylum Streptophyta; class Magnoliopsida; order Sapindales; family Rutaceae; genus Luvunga; species Luvunga scandens. Next base: position 148,848 of record JASUUG010000767.1, on the reverse strand, counting down.
TCGGAATTGGATTCTGTTTTCGCCCGCCACCGACTCCCACCAAACCCGACCACGCCCGCCAAAAATCCCACGCCGCCCCCGAAACACGAAATTTGGCCGCAATCCGTGTGCTATAGCTCACGGATTTTGGCCTTTTCGGGCGGAAAAATGGGCGCAGGGCCTCCTGCATTATTTTCGCCATTTCTTCGATCGCAAAACAGTTCTAGCACCGTGAGGAGGCCCCCGACCCAGTTCTACCAGAACCGGATCAATTCGCGGGCACGTTTCGTCCCCTTTTCGCACTCCCGGACGTTCGGTAAATCGGCCGTAAAATGAGGTTCAGACCTAGGAATTGACTCCCGTCTTCTCTGACGTTCGACCGTCGCACGTATCTAATGCATCACCCTAAAATCCTGCACCGCCCCGGAAACGCGAAAGTTGACCAACATCCGTGAGCTACAGCACAAGGCCTTCGCCGCGGGGTGGCTGCGTTCCTAGGACTTGGCAGCGGCGTGGCTGGGTGCCATGGCCTTGGCCTTGGCCACGGGGTGGCTGCGTGCCTTGGCCTTGGCCACTCGGTGGCTGCGTGCCTTGGCCTTGGCCGCGGGGTGGCTGGGTGCCATGGCCTTGGCTTTGGCCGCGGGGTGGCTGCGTGCCTAGGCCTTGGGCGCAGGGTGGCTGGGTGCCATGGCCTTGGCCTTGGCCGCGGGGTGGCTGCGTGCCTAGGCCTTGGGCGCAGGGTGGCTGGGTGCCATGGCCTTGGCCTTGGCCGCGGGGTGGCTGCGAGCCTTGGCCTTGGCCGCTGGCTGGCTAAGTGCCTTGCTCGAAATGCAGCACATGCTCGCGACCAAGGCACGTTGCACACTCTCGCGCACACACAACACACACTTGGGCCGCGCTCCCGGGGCAAGGATAGGGAGCTCGAGCGGGGCCTTGTGCCTTGGCCTTGGCCGCGGGGTGGCCTCGTGCCTTGGACTTGGCCTTGGCCGCGGGCGAGCATTTGGCAAAAATGTGAGCGCACGGTCCTCGCCGTTGCTTCGTATTCTTGGCCCAAAAACTGAGATCTACACCTACCTTCCACTTCTTTCTCTGGTTTTGCCTGAATCCGACGAGTTGGCCCACCCGTTTGGGCAGCCGTTCTCTGGCGGTAAAATGGCCGTAAAGTGAGTTTGGGAGCTCGGAATTGGATTCCGTTTTCTCCCGCCACCGACTCCCACTAAACCCGATGACGCCCGCCAAAAATCCCACGCCGCCCCCGAAACGCGAAATTTGGCCGCAATCCGTGTGCTATAGCTCACGGATTTTGGCCTTTTCGGGCGGAAAAATGGGCGCAGGGCCTCCCGCATTATTTTTGCCATTTCTTCGAGAGGAAAACAGTACTAGCACCGTGAGGAGGCCCCCGGCCTAGTTCTACCACAACCGGACCAATTCGCGGGGACGTTTCGTCCCCTTTTCACACCCCCGCACGTTCGGTAAATCGGCCATAAAACGAGGTTCGGACCTGAGAATCGACTCCCGTCTTCTCCGACGGTCGACTATCGCAAGTATCTAATGCATCACCCCAAAATCCTGCCCCGCCCCGGAAACGCGAAAGTTGGCCAAGATCCGTGAGGTACAGCACATGGCCTTGGCAGCGGGGTGGCAGCGTGCCTAGGCCTTGGCCGCGGGGTGGCTGGGTGCCATGGCCTTGGCTTTGGCCGCGGGGTGGCTGTGTGCCTTGGCTTTGGCCGTGGGCTGGCTGCGTGCCTTGCTCGAAATGCAGCACATGCTCGCGACCAAGGCACATCGCACACTCTCACACACACACAAGAAACACTTGGACCACGCTCCCGGGGCATGGATAGGGAGCTCGAGCGTGGCCCTCTGCCTTGGCCTTGGCCGCGGGGTGGCCGCGTGCCTTGGCCGCGGGCGAGCATTTTGCCAAAATGTGAGCACACGGTCCTCGCCGTTGCTTCGTATTCTTGGACCAAAAACTGAGATCCACACCTACCTTCCACTTCTTTCTCCGGTTTTGCCTGAATCCGACGAGTTGGCCCACCCGTTTGGGCACCCGTCTTCTGGCAGTAAAATGGCCGTAAAACGAGTTTCGGAGCTCGGAATTGGATTCCATTTTCTCCCGCCACCGACTCCCACCAAACCCGACCACACCAGCCAAAAATCCCACGCCGCCTCCGAAACGCGAAATTTGGCCGCAATCCGTGTCCTATAGCTCACGGATTTTGGCCTTTTCGGGCGGAAAAATGCGAAAGTTGGCCAAGATCCGTGAGCTACAGCACACGGCCTAGGCCGCGGGGTGGCTAGGTGCCTAGGCCATGGCCGCGGGGTGGATGCGTGCCTAGGCCTTCGCCGCGGGGTGGATGCGTGCCTAGGCCTTGGCCGCGGGGTGGCTGCGTGCCTAGGCCTTCGCCACGGGGTGGCTGGGTGCCATGGCCTTGGCTTTGGCCACGGGGTGGCTGCGTACCTTGGCTTTGGCCACGGGCTGGCTGCGAGCCTGGCTCAAAATGCAGCACATGCTCGCGACCAAGGCACATCGCACACTCTCGCACACACACAACACAAACTTGGACCGCGGTCACGGATTTTGGCCTTTTCGGGCGGAAAAATGGGCGCAGGGCCTCCCGTATTTTTTTCGCCATTTCTTCGAGAGGAAAACAGTACTAGCACCGTGAGGAGGCCCCCGGCTCAGTTCTACCAGAACCGGACCAATTCACGGGCACGTTTCGTTCCCTTTTTGCAACCCCGCACGTTCGTTAAATTAGACGTAAAACGATGTTCGGACCTCGGAATCGACTCCCGTCTTCTCCGACGTTCGACTGTCGCACATATCTAATGCATCACCCCAAAATCCTGCCCCGCCCTGGAAACGCGAAAGTTGGCCAAGATCCGTGAGCTACAGCACACGGCCTTGGCCGTTGGCTGGATGGGTGCCATGGCCTTGGCCTTGGCCGCGGGGTGGCTGCGTGCCTTGGCCTTGGCCTCAGGCTGGCTGCGTGCCATGCTCGAAATGCAGCACATTCTCGGGACCAAGGCACGTCGTACACTCTCGTGCACACACAATACACACTTCGGCCGCGCTCCCGGGGCAAGGATAGGGAGCTCGAGCGTGGCCCTATGCCTTGGCCTTGGCCGCGGGATGGCCGCGTGCCTTGGCCGTGAGCGAGCATTTGGCCAAAATGTGAGCACACGGTCCTCGCCGTTGCTTCGTATTCTTGGACCAAAAAACTGAGATCCACACCTACCTTCCACTTCTTTCTCCGGTTTTGCCTGAATCGGATGAGTTGGCCCACCCGTTTGGGCACCCGTTCGCTGGCGGTACAATGGCCGTAAAACGAGTTTCAGAGCTCGGAATTGGATTCCGTTTTCTCCCGCCACCGACTCCCACCAAACCCGACCACGCCAGCAAAAAATTCCACGCCGCCCCTGAAACACGAAATTTGGCCGCAATCCGTGTGCTATAGCTCACGGATTTCGGCCTTTTCGGGCGGAAAAATGGGCGCAGGGCCTCCCGCATTATTTTCGCCATTTCTTCGAGCGGAAAACAGTACTAGCACCGTGAGGAGGCCCCCGGCCCAGTTCTACCACAACCGGACCAATTCGCCGGCACGTTTCGTCCCCTTTTCGCACCCCCGCACGTTTGGTAAATCGGCCGTAAAACGAGGTTCGGACCTAGGAATCGACTCCCGTCTTCTCTGACGTTCGACTGTCGCACGTATCTAATGCATCACCCCAAAATCCCGCCACGCCCCGGAAACAAGAAAGTTGGCCAAGATCCGTGAGCTACAGCACACCGCCTTGGCCGCGGAGTGGCTGCGTGCCTAGGCCTTGGCCGCGGGCTGGCTGGTTGCCATGGCCTTGGACTTGGCCGCGGGCTGGCCGCATGCCTTGGCCGCGGGCTGGCCGCATGCCTTGGCCGCGGGCGAGCATTTGGCCAAATTGTGAGCACACGGTCCTCACCGTTGCTTCGTATTCTTGGACCAAAAACTGAGATCCACACCTACCTTCCACTTCTTTCTCCAGTTTTGCCTGAATCCAACGAGTTGGCCCACCCGTTTGGGCACCCGTTCTCTGGCGGTAAAATGGCCGTAAAACCAGTTTCGGAGCTCGGAATTTGATTCCGTTTATCCCGCCACCGACTCCCACCAAACCCGACCACGCCAGCCAAAAATTCCACGCCGCCCCTGAACCACGAAATTTGGCCGCAATCCGTGTGCTATAGCTCACGGATTTCGGCCTTTTCGGGCGGAAAAATGGGCGCAGGGCCTCCCGCATTATTTTCGCCATTTCTTCGAGCGGAAAACAGTACTAGCACCATGAGGAGGCCCCCGGCCCAGTTCTACCACAACCGGACCAATTCGCCGGCACGTTTCGTCCCCTTTTCGCACCCCCGCACGTTCGGTAAATCGGCCGTAAAACGAGGTTCGGACCTCGGAATCGACTCCCGTCTTCTCCGACGTTCGACTGTCGCACGTATCTAATGCATATCCACAAAATCCCGCACCGCCCCGGAAACGCGAAAGTTGGCCAAGATCCGTGAGCTACAGCACACGGCCTTGGCCACGGGGTGGCGGCGTGCCTAGGCCTTGGCCACGGCGTTGCTGGGTGCCATGGCCTTGCCCTTGGCCACGGGGTGGCTGCGTGCCTTGGCCTTGGTCACGGTGTGGCTGCGTGCCTAGGCCTTGGCCGCGGGGTGGCTGGGTGCCATGGCCTTGGCCTTGGCCTCGGGGTGGCTGCGTGCCTAGGACTTGGCCACGGGGTGGCTGGGTGCCATGGCCTTGGCCTTGGCCGCGGGGTGGCTGCATGCCTTGGCTTTGGGCGCGGGCTGGCTGCGTGCCTTGCTCGAAATGCAGCACATGCTCGCGACCAAGGCACGTCGCACACTCTCGCACACACACAACACACACTTGGACCGCCCTCCCGGACCAAAAACTGAGATCCACACCTACCTTCCAATTCTTTCTCCGGTTTTGCCTGAATCGGACAAGTTGGCCCACCCATTTGGGAACCCATTCTCTGGCGGTAAAATGGCCGTAAAACGTGATTCGGAGCTCAGAATTGGATTCCTTTTTCTCCCGCTACCGACTCCCACCAAACCCGACCACGCCAGCCAAAAATTCCACGCCGCCCCCGAAACACGAAATGTGGCCGCAATCCGTGTGCTATAGCTCACGGATTTTGGCCTTTTCGGGCGGAAAAATGGGCACAGGGCCTCCCGCATTATTTTTGCGATTTCTTCGAGAGGAAAACAGTACTAGCACCGTGAGGAGGCCCCCGGCCCAGTTCTACGGCAACCGGACCTATTCGCGGGCATGTTTCGTTCCCTTTTCACACCCCCGCACGTTCGGTAAATCGGCTGTAAAACGAGGTTCGGACCTCGGAATCGACTCCCGTCTTCTCCGACGTTCGACTGTCGCACGTATCTAATGCATCACCCCAAAATCCCGCCCCGCCCCGGAAACCCAAAAGTTGGCCAAGATCCGTGACCTACAGCACACGGCCTTGGCAGCGGGGTGGCTGCGTCCCTAGGCCTTGGCCGCGGGGTGGCTGGGTGCCATGGCCTTGGCTTTGGCCGAGGGGTGGCTGCGTGCCATGCTCGAAATGCAGCACATGCTCGCGACCAAGGCACGTCGCACACTCTCGCACACACACAACACAAACTTGGGCCGTGCTCCCGAGGAAAGGATAGGGAGCTCGAGCGTGGCCCTGTGCCTTGGCCTTGGCCGCGGGGTGGCCGCGTGCCTTGGCCGCGGGGTGGCCGCGTGCCTTGGCCGCGGGCGAGCATTTGGCCAAAATGTGAGCACACGGTCCTCGCACCCCCGCACGTTCGGTAAATCAGACGTAAAACGAGGTTCGGACCTCGGAATCGACTCCCGTCTTCTCCGACGTTCGACTGTCGCACGTATCTAATGCATTACCCCAAAATCCCGCCCCACCCCGGAAACGCGAAAGTTGGCCAAGGTCCGTGAGCTACAGCACACGGCCTTGGCCGCGGGGTGGCTGCGTGCCTTGGCCTTGGCATTGGCCGCGGGCAAGCATTTGGCCAAAATGTGAGCACATGGTCCTCGCCGTTGCTTCGTATTCTTGGACCAAAAACTGAGATCCACACCTACCTTCCACTTCTTTCTCCGGTTTTGCCTGAATCGGACGAGTTGGCCATCCCGTTTGGGCACCCGTTAGCTGCCGGTAAGATGGCCGTAAAATGAGTTTTGGAGCTCGGAATTGGATTCCGTTTTCTCCCGCCACCGACTCCCACCAAACCCGACGACGCCAGCCCAAAATCACACGCTGCCCCCGAAACGCGAAATTTGGCCACAATCCGTGTGCTATAGCTCACGGATTTTGGCCTTTTCTGGCGGAAAAATGGGCGCAGGGCCTCCCGCATTATTTTTGCCATTTCTTCGAGCGGAAAGCAGTACTTACGCCGTGAGGAGGCCCCCGGCCCAGTTCTACCACAATCGGACCAGTTCGAGGGCACGTTTCATCCCCTTTTCGCACCCCCGCAGCCTCGGTAAATCGGCCGTGAAACAAGGTTCGGACCTCGAAATCGACTCCCCTCGTTTCCAACGCTTGACTGTCGCACGTATCTAATACATCACCCCAAAATCCCGCACCGCCCCGGAAACGCGAAAGTTGGCCAAGATCCGTGAGCTACAGCACACAGCCTTGGCCGCGGGGTGGGTGCGTGCCAAGGCCTTGGCCGCGGGGTGGCTGCGTGCCATGGCCTTGGCCTTGGCCTCGGGGTGGCTGCGTGCCTCAGCCTTGGCCTTGGCCACGGGCTGGCTCCGTGCCTTGCTCGAAATGCAGAACATGCTCGCGACCAAGGCAGGTCGCACACTCTCACGCACACGCAACACACACTCGGGCCGCGCTCCCGAGGCAAGGATAGGGAGCTCGAGCGTGGTCCTGTGCCTTGGCGTTGGCCACGGGGTGGCTGCGTGGCTTCGCCTTGGCCGCGGGCGAGCATTTGGCCAAAATTTGAGCACACGGTCCTCGCCGTTTCTTCGTATTCTTGGACCAAAAACTGAGATCCACACCTACCTTCCACTTCTTTCTCCGGTTTTACCTGAATCGGACGAGTGGGCCCACCCGTTTGGGCACCCGTTCTCTGGCGGTAAGATGGCCGTAAAACGAGTTTCGGAGTTCAGAATTGGATTCCGTTTTCTCCCGCCACCGACTCCCACAAAACCCGACGTCGCCGGCCCAAAATCCCACGCCGCCCCCGAAACACGAAATTTGGCCACAATCCGTGTGCTATAGCTCACGGATTTTGGCCTTTTCTTGCGGAAAAATGCGCGCAGGGCCTCCCGCATTATTTTTGCCATTTCTTCAACCGGAAAGCAGTACTTGCGCCGTGAGGAGGCCCCCGGCCCAGTTCTACCACAACCGGACCAATTCGCAGGCACGTTTCGTCCCCTTTTCGCACCCCCGCACGTTCGGTAAATCAGCCGTAAAACGAGGTTCGGACCTCAGAATCGACTCCCGTCTTCTCCGACGTTCGACTGTCGCACGCATCTAATGCATCACCCCAAAATCCCGCACCGCCCCGGAAATGCAAATGTTGGCCAAGATCCGTCGGCTACATCACATGGCCTTGGCCGCGGGGTGGCTGCGTGCCTAGGCCTTGGCCGCGGGGTGGCTGCGTGCCTAGGCCTTCGCAGCGGCGTGGCTAGGTGCCATGGCCTTGGCCTTGGCCGCGGGGTGGCTGCGTGCCTAGGCCTTGGCCGCGGGGTGGCTGGGTGCCATGGCCTTGGTCTTGGCCGTGGAGTGGCTGCGAGCCTAGGACTTGGCCGCGGGGTGGCTGGGTGCCATGGCCTTACCCTTGGCCGCGGGGTGGCTGCGTGACTTGCCTTGGCCGCGGGCTGGCTGCGTGCCTTTCTCGAAATGCAGCACATGCTCGCGACCAAGGCACGTCGCACACTCTCGCGCACACAAAATACACACTTGGGCTGCGCTCCCGGGGCAAGGATAGTGTGCTCTAGCGTGGCCCTGTGCCTTGGCCTTAGCCGCGGGCGAGCATTTGGCCAAAATGTGAGCACACGGTCCTCGCCGTTGCTTCGTATTCTTGGACCAAAAACTGAGATCCACACCTACCTTCCACTTCTTTCTCTGGTTTTGCCTGAATCCGACGAGTTGGCTCAACCATTTGGGCACCCGTTCTCTGGCGGTAAAATGGCCGTAAAATGAGTTTCGGAGCTCGGAATTGGATTCCATTTTCTCCCGCCACCGACTCCCACCAAACCCGACCACGCCAGTCAAAAATCCCACGCCGCCCCCGAAACATGAAATCTGGCGGAAAAATGGGCGCAGGGCCTCCCGCATTATTTTCTGCATTTCTTCGAGCGCAAAACAGTACTAGCACCATGAGGAGGCCCCCGGCCCAGTTCTACCACAACCGGACCAATTCGCGGTCACATTTCGTCCCCTTTTCGCACCCCCGCACGTTCGGTAAATCGGCCGTAAAACGAGGTTCAGACCTCGGAATCGACTCCCGTCTTCTCCGATGTTCGACTGTCGTACGTATCTAATGCATCACCCCAAAATCCGGCACCGCCCCGGAAACGCGAAAGTTGGCCAAGATCCGTGAGCTACAGCACACGGCCTTGGCCGCGGGGTGGCTGCATGCCTATGCCTTGGCAGCGGCGCGGCTGGGTGCCATGGCCTTGGCCTTGGCCACGGGGTGGCTGCGTGCCTTGGCCTTGGCCGCGGGGTGGCTCGGTGCCATGGCCTTGGACTTGGCCGCGGGGTGGCTGGGTGCCATGGCCTTGGACTTGGCCGCGGGGTGGCTTGGTGCCATGGCCTTGCCCTTGGCCGCGGGGTGGCTGCGTGCCTAGGCCTTGTCCGCGGGGTGGCTAGGTGCCATGGCCTCGGCCTTGGCCGCGGGGTGGCTGCGTGCCTTGGATTTGGCGGCGGGCTGGCTGCGTGCCTTGCTCGAAATGCAGCGCATGCTCGCGACCAAGCCACGTCGCACACTCTCGCGCACAAACAATACACACTTCGGCCGCGCTCCCGGGGCAAGGATAGGGAGCTCGAGCGTGGCCCTGTGCCTTGGCCTTGGCCGCGGGGTGGCCGCGTGCCTTGGCCGCGGGCGAGCATTTGGCCAAAATGTGAGCACATGCTCCTCGCCGTTGCTTCGTATTCTTGGACCAAAAACTGAGATCCACGCCTACCTTCCACTTCTTTCTCCGGTTTTGCCTGAATCGGACGAGCTGGCCATCCCGTTTGGGCACCCGTTAGCTGCCGGTAAGATGGCCGTAAAATGAGTTTTGGAGCTCGGAATTGGATTCCGTTTTCTCCCGCCACCGACTCCCACCAAACCCGACGACGCCAGCCCAAAATCCCACGCTGCCCCCGAAACGCGAAATTTGGCCACAATCCGTCACGGATTTTGGCCTTTTCTGGCGGAAAAATGGGCGCAGGGCCTCCCGTATTATTTTTGCCATTTCTTCGAGCGGAAAGCAGTACTTACGCCGTGAGGAGGCCCCCGGCCCAGTTCTACCACAATCGGACCAGTTCGAGGGCACGTTTCATCCCCTTTTCGCACCCCCGCACCCTCGGTAAATCGGCCGTAAAACGAGGTTCGGACCTCGAAATCGACTCCCCTCGTTTCCAACGCTTGACTGTCGCACGTATCTAATACATCACCCCAAAATCCCGCACCGCCCCGGAAACGCGAAAGTTGGCCAAGATCCGTGAGCTACAGGACACAGCCTTGGCCGTGGGGTGGGTGCGTGCCAAGGCCTTGGCCGCGGGGTGGCTGCGTGCCATGGCCTCGGCCTTGGCCTCGGGGTGGCTGCGTGCCTCAGCCTTGGCCTTGGCCACGGGCTGGCTCCGTGCCTTGCTCGAAATGCAGAACATGCTCGCGACCAAGGCAGGTCGTACACTCTCACGCACACGCAACACACACTCGGGCCGCGCTCCCGAGGCAAGGATAGGGAGCTCGAGCGTGGTCCTGTGCCTTGGCGTTGACCACGGGGTGGCTGCGTGGCTTCGCCTTGGCCGCGGGCGAGCATTTGGCCAAAATTTGAGCACACGGTCCTCGCCGTTTCTTCGTATTCTTGGACCAAAAACTGAGATCCACACCTACCTTCCACTTCTTTCTCTGGTTTTACCTGAATCGGACGAGTGCGCCCACCCGTTTTGGCACCCGTTCGCTGCCGGTAAGATGGCCGTAAAACGAGTTTCGGAGTTCAGAATTGGATTCTGTTTTCTCCCGCCACCGACTCCCACAAAACCCGACGTCGCCGGCCCAAAATCCCACGCCGCCCCCGAAACACGAAATTTGGCCACAATCCGTGTGCTATAGCTCACGGATTTTGGCCTTTTCTTGCGGAAAAATGCGCGCAGGGCCTCCCGCATTCTTTTTGCCATTTCTTCGACCGGAAAGCAGTACTTGCGCCGTGAGGAGGCCCCCGGCCCAGTTCTCCCACAACCGGACCAATTCGCAGGCACGTTTCATCCCCTTTTCGCACGTTCGTCCCCACACGTTCGGTAAATCAGCCGTAAAACGAGGTTTGGACCTCAGAATCGACTGCCGTCTTCTCCGACGTTCGACTGTCGCACGCATCTAATGCATCACCCCAAAATCCCGCACCGCCCCGGAAATGCAAATGTTGGCCAAGATCCGTCAGCTACAGCACATGGCCTTGGCCGCGGGGTGGCTGCGTGCCTAGGCCTTGGCAGCGGCGTGGCTGGGTGCCATGGCCTTGGCCTTGGCCGTGGGGTGGCTGCGTGCCTAGGCCTTGGCCGCGGGGTGGCTTCGTGCCTAGGCCTTCGCAGCGGCGTGGCTGGGTGCCATGGCCTTGGCCTTGGCCGCGGGGTGGCTGCGTGCCTAGGCCTTGGCCGCGGGGTGGCTGGGTGCCATGGCCATGGTCTTGGCCGTGGAGTGGCTGCGAGCCTAGGACTTGGCCGCGGGGTGGCTGGGTGCCATGGCCTTACCCTTGGCCACGGGGTGGTTGCGTGACTTGCCTTGGCCGCGGGCTGGCTGCGTGCCTTTCTCGAAATGCAGCACATGCTCGCGACCAAGGCACGTCGCACACTCTCGCGCACACACAACACACACTTGGGCTGCGCTCCCGGGGCAAGGATAGTGTGCTCTAGCGTGGCCCTGTGCCTTGGCCTTCGCCTTGGCGTGGCCGCGTGCCTTGGCCTTGGCCTTGGCCGCGGGCGAGCATTTGGCCAAAATGTGAGCACACTGTCCTCGCCGTTGCTTCGTATTCTTGGACCAAAAACTGAGATCCACACCTACCTTCCACTTCTTTCTCTGGTTTTGCCTGAATCCGACAAGTTGGCTCACCCATTTGGGCACCCGTTCTCTGGTGGTAAAATGGCCGTAAAATGAGTTTCGGAGCTCGGAATTGGATTCCGTTTTCTCCCGCCACCGACTCCCACCAAACCCGTCCACGCCAGTCAAAAATCCTACGCCGCCCCCGAAACACGAAATTTGGCCACAATCCGTGTGCTATATAGCTCACGGATTTTGGCCTTTTCGGGCGGAAAAAAGGGCGCAGGGCCTCCCGCATTGTTTTCTCCATTTCTTCGAGCGCAAAACAGTACTAGCACCGTGAGGAGGCCCCTGGCCCAGTTCTACCACAACCGGACCAATTCGCGGGCACGTTTCGTCCCCTTTTCGCACCCCCGTACGTTCAGTAAATCGGCCGTAAAACGAGGTTCGGACCTCGGAATCGACTCCCGTCTTCTCCGATGTTCGACTGTCGCACGTATCTAATGCATCACCCCAAAATTCGGCACCGGCCCGGAAACGCGAAAATTGGCCAAGATCCGTGAGCTACAGCACACGGCCTTGCCCGCGGGGTGGCTGCGTGCCTATGCCTTGGCAGCGGCGCGGCGGGGTGCCATGGCCTTGGCCTTGGCCACGGGGTGGCTGCGTGCCTTGGCCTTGGCCGCGGGGTGGCTGCGTGCCTAGGCCTTGTCCGTGGGGTGGCTGGGTGCCATGGCCTCGGCCTTGGCCGCGGTGTGGCTGCGTGCCTTGGCTTTGGCGGCGGGCTGGCTGCGTGCCTTGCTCGAAATGAAGTGCATGCTCGCGACCAAGCCACGTCGTACACTCTCGCGCACACACAATACACACTTCGGCCGCGCTCCCGGGGCAAGGATAGGAAGCTCGAGCGTGGCCCTGTGCCTTGGCCTTGGCCGCGGGGTGGCCGCGTGCCTTGGTCGCGGGCGAGCATTTGGCCAAAATGTGAGCACACGGTCCTTGGTCGCAGGGCCTCGACTGTCGCACGTATCTAATGCATCACCCCAAAATCCCGCACCTCCCCGGAAACACGAAAGTTGGCCAAGATCGTTGAGCTACAGCACACGGCCTTGGCCGCGGGGAGGCTGCTTGCCATGGCCTTGGCCTTGCCCGCGGGGTGGCAGCGTGCCATGGCCTTGGCCTTGGCCTCGGGGTAGCTGCGTGCCAAGGTCTTGGCCGCGGGCTGGCTGGGAGCCATGGCCTTGGCCGCGGGCTGGCTGGGTGCCATGGCCTTGGCCGCGGGCTGGCTCCGTGCCTTGCTCGAAAGGCAGCACATGCTCGCGACCAAGGCAGGCCGCACACTCTCACACTCACACAACACACACTCGGGCCGCACTCCCGAGGCAAGGATAGGGAGCTCGAGCGTGGCCCTGTGCCTTGGCGTTGGCCGCGGGGTGCCTGCGTGGCTTGGCCTTGGCTGCTGGCGAGCATTTGGCCAAAATGTGAGCACACGGTCCTCGCCGTTTCTTCGTATTCTTGGACCAAAAACTGAGATCCACACCTACCTTCCACTTCTTTCTCCGGTTTTGCCTGAATCGGATGAGTTGGCCCACCCGTTTGGGCACCCGTTTGCTGCCGGTAAGATGGCCGTAAAACGAGTTTCGGAGCTCGGAATTGGATTCCGTTTTCTCCCGCCACCGACTCCCACCAAACCCGACGACGCCAGCTCAAAATCCCACGCCGCCCCCGAAAGGCGAAATTTGGCCACAATCCGTGTGCTATAGCTCACGGATTTTGGCCTTTTCTGGCGGAAAAATGGGCGCAGGGCCTCGACTGTCGCACGTATCTAATGCATCACCCCAAAATCCCGCACCTCCCCAGAAATGCGAAAGTTGGCCAAGATCCGTGAGCTACAGCACACGGCCTTGGCCTTGGCAGCGGGGAGGCTGCGTGCCATGGCCTTGGCCTTGGCCGTGGGGTGGCAGCGTGCCATGGCCTTGGCTTTGGCGTCGGGGTAGCTGCGTGCCAAGGCCTTGGCCGAGGGCTGGCTGCGTGCCTAGGCCTTGGCCTCGGGGTGGCTGCGTGCCTCGGCCTTGGCCACGGGGTGGCTGCGTGCCTCGGCCTCGGCCTTGGCCGCGGGCTGGCTCCGTGCCTTGCTCGAAATGCAGCACATGCTCGCGACCAAGGCAGGTCGCACACTCTCACGCTCACACAAAACACACTCCGGCCGCGCTCCCGAGGCAAGGATAGGGAGCTGAACCGTGGCCCTGTGCCTTGGTGTTGGCCGCGGGGTGCCTGCGTGGCTTGGCCTTGGCTGCGGGCGAGCATTTGGCCAAAATGTGAGCACACGGTCCTCGCAGTTTCTTCGTATTCTTGGAACCAAAACTGAGATCCACACCTACCTTCCACTTCTTTCTCTGGTTTTGCCTGAATCGGACGAGTTGGCCCACCCGTTTGGGCACCCGTTCGCTGCCGGTAAGATGGCCGTAAAACGAGTTTCGGAGCTCGGAATTGGATTCCGTTTTCTTCCGCCACCGACTCCCACCAAACCCGACGATGCCAGCCCAAAATCCCACGCCGCCCCCGAAACACGAAATTTGGCCACAATCTGTGTGCTATGGCTCATGCATTTTGGCCTTTTCTGGCGGAAAAACGGGCGCATGGCCTCCCGCATTATTTTTGCCATTTCTTCGAGCGGAAAGCAGTACATGCACCGTACGGAGGCCCCTGGCCTAGTTCTACCACATTCGGACCAATTCGAGGCACGTTTCGTCCCCTTTTCGCACCCCCGCACCATCGGTAAATCGGCTGTAAAACGAGGTTCGGACCTCGAAATCGACTCCCCTCTTTTCCGACGTTCGCCTGTCGCGCGTATCTAATGCATCACCCCAAAATCCCGCACCGCCCCGGAAACGCGAAAGTTGGCCAAGATCCGTGAGCGACAGCAGACGGCCTTGGCCTTGGCCGCGGGGTGGCTGCATGCCTAGGCCTTGGCCGCGGGGTGGCTGGGTGCCATGGCCTTGGCCGCGAGGTGGCTGCGTACCTAGGCCTTGGTCGCGGGCTGGCTGAGTGCCATGGCCTTGCCCGCGGGGTGGACGCGTGCCTAGGCCTTGGCCACGGGGTGGCTGCGTGCCTCGGCCTTGGCCTTGGCCGCGGACTGGCTACGTGCCATTCTTGAAATGCAGCATATGCTCACGACCAAGGCAGGTCGCACACTCTCACGCACACACAACACACACTCCGGCCGCGCTCCCGAGGCAAGGATAGGGAGCTCGAGCGTGGCCCTGTGCCTTGGCGTTGGCCGCGGGGTGGCTGCATGGCTTGGCCTTGGCCGCGGGCGAGCATTTGGCCAAAATGTGAGCACACGGTCCTTGCCGTTTCTTCGTATTCTTGGACCCAAAACTGAGATCCACACCTACCTTCCACTTCTTTCTCCGGTTTTGCCTGAATGGGACGAGTGGGCCCACCCGTTTGGGGTCCCGTTCGCTGCCGGTAAGATGGCCGTAAAACGAGTTTCGGAGCGCGGAATTGGATTCCGTTTTCTCCCGCCACCGACTCCCACCAAACCCGACCACGCCAGCCCAAAATCCCATGCCCCCCCTGAAACGCGAAATTTGGCCACAATCCGTGTGCTATAGCTCACGCATTTTGGCCTTTTCCGGGGGAAAAATGGGCGCAGCGCCTCCCGCCTTATTTTGGCCATTTCTTCGAGCGGAAAGCAGTACTTGCACCGTGAGGAGGCCCCCGGCCCAGTTCTACCACAATCGGACCAATTCGAGGGCACGTTTCGTCCCCTTTTCGCACCACCACACCCTCGGTAAATCGGCCGTCCAACGAGGTTTGGACCTCGAAATCGACTCCCCTCTTTTCCAACGCTCGACTGTCGCACGTATCTAATGCATCACCCCAAAATCCCGCACCGCCCCGGAAACGCAAAAGTTGGCCAAGATCCGTGACCTACAGCACACGGCCTTGGCCTTGGCCGTGGGGTGGCGGCGTGCCAAGGCCTTGGCCGCCGGCTGCCTGCGTGCCTAGGCCTTGGCCGCGGACTGGCTGGGTGCCATGGCCTTGGCCGCAGGCTGGCTGGGTGCCATGGCCTTGGCCGCGGGGTGGACGCGTGCCTTGGCCTTGGCCACGGGGTGGCTGGGTGCCTCGGCCTCGGCCTTGGCCGCGGGCTGGCTCCGTGGCTTGCTCGAAATGCAGCACATGCTCGCGACCAAGGCAGGTCGCACACTCTCACGCACACACAACACACACTCGGGCCGCGCTCCCGAGGCAAGGATAGGGAGCTCGAGCGTGACCCTGTGCCTTGACGTTGGCCGCGGGGTGGATGCATGGCTTGGCCTTGGTCGCTGGCGAGCATTTGGCCAAAATGTGTGCACACGGTCCTCGCCGTTTCTTCGTATTCTTGGACCAAAAACTGAGATCCACACCTACCTTCCACTTCTTTCTCCGGTTTTACCTGAATCGGACGAGTTGGCCAACCCGTTTGGGCACCCGTTCGCTGCCGGTAAGATGGCCGTAAAACGAGTTTCGGAGCTCGGAATTGGATTCCGTTTTCTCCCGCCACCGACTCCCATCATCCCACGCCGCCCTCGAAACGCGAAATTTGGCCACAATCCGTTTCCTATAGCTCACGGATTTTGGCCTTTTCTGGCGGACAAATGGGCGCAGGGCCTCCCGCATTATTTTTTCCATTTCTTATAGCGGAAAGCAGTACTTGCGCCGTGAGGAGGTCCCCGGCCCAGTTCTACCACAATCGGACCAATTCGAGGGCACGTTTCGTCCCCTTTTCGTACCCCCGCACCCTCGGTAAATCGGCCGTAAACGTGGTTCGGACTTCGAAATCGACTCCCCTCTTTTCCGACGTTCGACTGTCGCACGTATCTAATGCATCACCCCAAAATCCCGCACCGCCCCGGAAAAGTGAAAGCTGGCCAAGATCCGTCAGCGACAGCACACGGCCTTGGCCTTGGCAGCGGGGTGGCTGCGTGCCTAGGCCTTGGCCGAGGGGTGGCTCGGTGCCATGGCCGCGGGGTGGCTGTGAGCCTAGGCCTTGGCCGCGGTCTGGCTGGGTGCCATGGCCTTGGCCGCGGGGTGGACGCGTGCCTTGGCCTTGGCCACGGCCACGGGGTGGCTGCGTGCCTCGGCCTTGGCCTTGGCCGCGGGACGGCTCCGTGCCTTTCTTGAAATGCAGCACATGCTCGCGACCAAGGCAGGTCGCACACTCTCACGCACACACAACACACACTTGGGCCGCGCTCCCGAGGCAAGGAGAGGGAGCTCGAGCGTGGCCCTGTGCCTTGGCGTTGGCCGCGGGGTGGCTGCGTGGCTTGGCGTTGGTCGCGGGCGAGCATTTGGCCAAAATGTGAGCACACGGTCCTCGCCATTTCTTCGTATTCTTGGACCAAAAACTGAGATCCACACCTACCTTCCACTTCTTTCTCCGGTTTTGCCTCAATCGGACGAGTTGGCCGACCCGTTTGGGCACCCGTTCGCTGCCGGTAAGATGGCCGTAAAACTTGTTTCGGAGCTCGGAATTGGATTCCGTTTTCTCCCACCACCGACTCCCACCAAACCCGACCACGCCAACCCAAAATCCCATGCCACCCCCAAAACGCGAAATTTGGCCACAATCCGTGTGCGCTCACGGATTTTGGCCTTTTCCGGGGGAAAAATGGTTGCAGGGCCTCCCGCATTATTTTCGCCATTTGTTCGAGCGGAAAACAGTACTTGCGCCGTGAGGCGGCCCCCGGACCAATTCACGGCACGTTTCGTCCCCTTTTCGCACCCCCGAACCTTCGGTAAATCGGCCGTAAAATGAGGTTCGGACTTCGAAATCGACTCCCCTGTTTTCCGACGTTCGACTGTCGCACGTATCTAATGCATAACCCCAAAATCCCGCACCGCCCCGGAAACACGAAAGTTGGACAAGATCCGTGAGCGACACCACACGGTCTTGGCATTGGCCGCGGGGTGGCTGCGGGCCATGGCCTTGGCCTTGGCCTTGGCCTCGGGGTGGCTGCGAGCCATGGCCTTGGCCTTGGCCACCGGGTGGCTGTGTGCCAAGGCCTTGGCCGCGGGCTGGCTGAGTGCCATGGCCTTGCCCGCAGGGTGGACGCGTGCCTTGGCCTTGGCCACGGGGTGGCTCCGTGCCTCGGCCTTGGCCTTGGCCGCGGGCTGGCTCCGTGCCTTGCTCGAAATGCAGCACATGGTCGTGACCAAGGCAGGTCGCACACTCTCACGCACACTTGACACACACTCGGGCCGCGCTCCCGAGGCAAGGATAGGGAGCTCGAGCGTGGCCCTGTGCCTTGGCGTTGGCCGCAGGGTGGCTGCGTGGCTTGGCCTTGGCCGCGGGCGAGCATTTGGCCAAAATGTGAGCACACGGTCCTCGCCGTTTCTTCGTATTCTTGGACCAAAACCTGAGATCCACACCTACCTTCCACTTCTTTCTCCGGTTTTGCCTGAATCGGACGAGTTGGCCCACCCGTTTGGGCACCCGTTCGCTGCCGGTAAGATGGCCGTAAAACGAGTTTTGGAGCTCGGAATTGGATTCCGTTTTCTCCCGCCACCGACTCCCACCAAACCCGATGACGCCAGCCCAAAATGCCACGCCGCCCGCGCAACGTGAAATTTGGCCACAATCCGTGTGCTATAGCTCACGGATTTTGGCCTTTTCTGGCGGAAAAATGGGCGCAGGTCCTCCCGCATTATTTTTGCCATTTCTTCGAGCGGAAAGCAGTACTTACGCCGTGAGGAGGCCCCCGGCCCATTTCTACCACAATCGGACAAATTTTAGGCCAGGTTTCGTCCCCTTTTCGCACCCCCGCTCCCTCGGTAAATCGGCCGTAAAATGAGGTTCGGACTTCGAAATCGACTCCCCTCTTTTCCGACGTTCGACTGTCGCACGTATCTAATGCATCACCCCAAAATCCCGCCCCGCCCCGGAAACGCAAAAGTTGGCCAAGATCCGTGAGCGACAGCACACGGCCTTTGCCTTGGCCGCGGCGTGGCTGCGGGCCATGGCCTTGGCCTCGGGGTGGCTGCGGGCCATGGCCTTGGCCTTGACCTTGGCCTCGGGGTGGCTGCGTGCCATGGCCTTGTCCTTGGCCACCGGGTGGCTGTGTGCCAAGGCCTTGGCCGCGGGGTGGCTGCGTGGCTTGGCCTTGGCCGCGGGCGAGCATTTGGCGAAAATCTGAGCACACGGTCCTCGCCGTTTCTTCATATTCTTGGACCAAAAACTGAGATCCACACCTACCTTCCACTTCTTTGTCCGGTTTTGCCTGAATCAGATGAGTTGGCCCAGCCGTTTGGGCACCCGTTCGCTGCCGGTAAGATGGCCGTAAAACGAGTTTCGGAGCTCGGAATTGGATTCCGTTTTCTCCCGCCACCGACTCCCACCAAACCCGACGACGCCAGCCCAAAATCCCACGCCGCAGCCGAAACGCGAAATTTGGCCACAATCCGTGTGCTATAGCTCACGGATTTTGGCCTTTTTCTGGCGGAAAAATGGGCGCAGGGCCTCCCTCATTATTTTTGCCATTTCTTCGAGCGGAAAGCAGTACTTGCGCCGTGAGGAGGCCCCCGGCCCAGTTCTACCACAATCGGACCAATTCGAGGGCACGTTTCCTCCCCTTTTCGCACCCCCGTACCCTCGGTAAAGCGGCCGTAAAACGAGGTTCGGACCTCAAAATCGACTCCCCTCTTTTCCGACGTTCGACTGTCGCACGTATCTAATGGATCACCCCAAAAGCCCGCACCGCCCCGGACACGCGAAAGTTGGCCAAGATCCGTGAGCGACAGCACACGGCCTTGGCCTTGGCCGCGGGGTGGCTGCGGGCCATGGCCTTGGCCTTGGCCTCGGGGTGGCTGCGTGCCATGGCCTTGGCCCTGGACACCGGGGTGGACGCGTGCCTTGGCGTTGGCCGCGGGGTGGCTGCGTGGCTTGGCCTTGGCCGCGGGCTGGCTGGGTGCCATGGCCTTGGCCGCGGGCTGGCTGGGTACCATGGCCTTGGCCGCGGGGTGGACGCGCGCCTTGGCCTGGGCCACGAGGTGGCTGCGTGCCTCGGTCTTGGCCTTAGCCGCGGGCTGGCTCTGTGCCTTGCTCGAAATGCAGCACATGCTCGCGACCAAGGCAGGTCGTACACTCTCACGCACACACAACACACACTCGGGCCGCGCTCCCGAGGCAAGGATAGGGAGCTCGAGCGTGGCCCTGTGCCTTGGCGTTGGCCGTGGGGTGGCAGCATGGCTTGGCCTTGGCCGCGGGCGAGCATTTGGCCAAAATGTGAGCACACGGTCCTCGCCGTTTCTTCGTATTCTTGGACCAAAAACTGAGATCCACACCTACCTTCCACTTCTTCGGAGCACCCGGAGCACCCGTTCGTATTCTTGGACCAAAAGCCTGAATCGGACGAGTTGGCCCAGCCGTTTGGGCACCCGTTCGCTGCCGGTAAGATGGCCGTAAAACAAGTTTCGGAGCTCGGAATTGGATTCCGTTTTCTCCCGCCACTGACTCCCACCAAACCCAACCACGCCAGCCCAAAATCCCACGCCAGCCCCAAAACGCGAAATTTGGCCACAATCCGTGTGCTATAGCTCACGGATTTTGGCCTTTTCCGGGGGAAAAATGGGCGCAGGGCCTCCCCCATTTTTTTCGCCATTTCTTCGAGCGGAAAACAGTACTTGCACCGTGAGGAGGCCCCCGGCCCAGTTCCACCACAATCGGACCAATTTGCGGGCACGTTTCGTCCCCTTTTCCCACCCCCGCACCCTCGGTAAATCGGCCGTAAAACGAGGTTCGGACCTCCAAATCGACTCCCCTCTTTTCCGACGTTCGACTGTCGCACGTATCTAATGCATCACCCCAAAATCCCGCACCGCCCCGGAAACGCGAAAGTTGGCCAAGATCCGTGAGCTACATCACACGGCCTTGGCCTCGGCCGCGGGGTGGCTGCGTGCCATGGCCTTGGCCTTGGCCACCGGGTGGCTGTGTGCCAAGGCCTTGGCCGCGGGCTGGCTGGCTTCCATGGCCTTGGCCGCTGGCTGGCTGGGTGCCATGGCCTTGGCCGCGGGGTAGCTGCCCAGCTCTGCCCAGCTCTGCCCAGTTTTACGCGTGAGGAGGCCCCCGGCCCAGCTCTGCCAAAATCGGAACAATTCGAGGGCACGTTTCTTCCCCTTTTCGCACCCCGCACGTTCGGTTAGTCGGCCATAAAACGGGGTTCGGACCTCGGAATCGACTCCCGTCTTTTCCGACGTTTGACTGTCGCACGTATCTAATGCATAACCCCAAAATCCCGCACCGCCCCGAAAACAAGAAAGTTGGCCCAGATCCGTGAGCTACAGCGCAAGGTCTTTGGCCATTTTGGCCCGAAAAATGGGGCCCGGAGCATCAGCGCTGTTTGAACAACTTTTCAGTCCCGTAAGATAACTTCAGTCGGAATACGTCACCTCCTAAAATTTCGGGCCAAAAAAAGTCCGACAGACGCTTGGGCCCCGCCCGGTTTCTGCATTGAACGTGGATGGCGCGCGTGGGCGGGCTGCTTGCCTTGGCCCCGGCCGCGGGGTAGCTGGGAGCCTTGGCCTTGGCCGCGGGGCGGCTGCGTGCCTAGGCCTTCGCCGCGGGGTGGCTGCGTGCCTAGGCCTTCGCCGCGGGCTGGCTGGGTGCCCTGGCCTTGGCCGCGGGCTGGCTGCGTGCCTTGGCCTTGGCCGAAATGCAGCACATGCTTGCGGGCAAGGCACAGAGCGCCGCACTCAGGAAAAATTGCCACAAAACGAGTTTCGGAGGCCGGAATCGGCTTCCGCTTTCTCCCGCGGTGAACCCCCGCCAATGCCGAAAATACCAGCCCAAAATCCCACGCCGCCACGGAAACGTGAAATTTGGCCGCAATCCGTGTGCTATAGCTCACGGGTTTTGGCCATTTCGGGGGAAACATGGGCCCAGGGCCTCCCGCGTCTTGTTCGCCATTTCTTCGAGCGGAAAAGAGTAATTGGAGCGTGAGGAGGCCCCCGGCCCAGCTCTGCCACAATCGGAACAATTCGCTGGCACGTTTCGTCCCCTTTTCACACCCCGCACGTTCGGTTAATCGGCCGTAAAACGGGGTTCGGACCTCGGAATCGACTCCCGTCTTTTCCGACGTTTGACTGTCACACGTATCTAATGCATAACCCCAAAATCCCGCACCGCACCGAAAACAAGAAAGTTGGCCCAGATCCGTGAGCTACAGCGCACGGCCTTTGGCCATTGTGGCCCGAAAAATGGGGCCCGGAGCATCCGCGCTGTTTGAACAACTTTTCAGTCCCGTAAGATAACTTCAGTCGAAATACGTCACCTCCTAAAATTTCGGCCCAAACAAAGTCGGACAGACGCTTGGGCCCCGCCCGGTTTCTGAATTGGCCGTGGATGGCGCGCGCGGGCGGGCTGCTTGCCTTGGCCCCGGCCGCGGGGTGGCTGGGAGCCTTGGCCTTGGCCGCGGGGTGGCTGGGAGCCTTGGCCTTGGCCGCGGGGTGGCTGCGTGCCTAGGCCTTCGCCGCGGGCTGGCTGGGTGCCTAGGCCTTGGGTGCCTTGGCCTTGGCCGCGGGCTGGCTGCGTGCCTAGGCGTTGGCCTTGGCCGCGGGGCTGGCTGCGTGCCTTGGCCTTGGCCGAAATGCAGCACATGCTTGCGGCCAAGGCACAGAGCGCCGCACTCGGGAAAAATAGGCACAAAACGAGTTTCGGAGCCCGGAATCGGCTTCCGCTTTCTCCCACGGCGAACCCCCGCCAATACCGACAACACCAACCCAAAATCCCACGCCGCCACGGAAACACGAAATTTGGCCGCAATCCGTGTGCTATAGCTCACGGGTTTTGGCCATTTCGGGGGAAACATGGGCCCAGGGCCTCCCGTGTCTTGTTCGCCATTTCTTCGAGCGGAAAAGAGTACTTGGAGCGTGAGGAGGCCCCCGGCCCAGCTCTGCCACAATCGGAACAATTCGCGGGCACATTTCGTCCCCTTTTCGCACCCCGCACGTTTGGTTAATCGGCCGTAAAATGGGGTTCGGACCTCGGAATCGACTCCCATCTTTTCCGACATTTGACTGTCGCACGTATCTATTGCATAACCCCAAAATCCCACACCACCCCGAAAGCAAGAAAGTTGGCCCAGATCCGTGAGCTACAGCGCACGGTCTTTGGCCATTTTGGCCCGAAAAATGGGGCCCGGAGCATCCGCGCTGTTTGAACAACTTTTCAGTCCCATAAGATAACTTCAGTCGAAATACGTCACCTCCTAAAATTTCAGCCCAAACAAAGTCGGACAGACGCTTGGGCCCCGCCCGGTTTCTGCATTGGCCGTGGATGCCGCGCGCGGGCGGGCTGCTTACCTTGGCCCCGGCCGCGGGGTGGCTTGGAGCCTTGGCCTTGGCCGCGGGGTGGCTTGGAGCCTTGGCCTTGGCCGCGGGTGGCTGCGTCCCTAGGCCTTCGCCGCGGGCTGGCTGGGTGCCTTGGCCTTGGCCGCGGGCTGCCTGCGTGCCTAGGCGTTGGCCTTGGCCGCGGGGTTGGCGGCGTGCCTTGGCCTCGGCCGAAATGCAGCACATGCTTTCGGCCAAGGCACAGAGCACCGCACTCGAGAAAAATAGCCACAAAACGAGTTTCGGAGCCCGGAATCGGCTTCCGCTTTCTCCCGCGGCGAACCCCCGCCAATACCGAAAAAACCAGCCCAAAATCCCACGCCGCCACAGAAACGTGAAATTTGGCCGCAATCCGTGTGCTATAGCTCACGGATTTTGGCCATTTCGGGGGAAACATGGGCCCAGGGCCTCCCGCGTCTTGCTCGCCATTTCTTCGAGCGGAAAAGAGTACTTGGAGTGTGAGGAGGCCCCCGGCCCAGCTCTGCCACAATCGGAACAATTCGCGGGCACGTTTCGTCCCCTTTTCGCACCCCGCACGTTCGGTTAATCGGCCGTAAAATGGGGTTCGGACCTCGGAATCGACTCCCGTCTTTTCCGACATTTGACTGTCGCACGTATCTAATGCATAACCCCAAAATCCCGCACCGCCCTGAAAACATGAAAGTTGGCCCAGATCTGTGAGCTACAGCGCAAGGTCTTTGGCCATTTTGGCCCGAAAAATGGGGCCCGGAGCATCCGCGCTGTTTGAACAACTTTTCAGTCCCGTAAGATAACTTCAGTCGAAATACGTCACCTCCTAAAATTTCGGCCCAAACAAAGTCGGACAGACGCTTGGGCCCCGCCCGGTTTCTGGATTGGCCATGGATGGCGCGCGCGGGCGGGCTGCTTGCCCTAGCCCCGGCCGCGGGGTAGCTGGGAGCCTTGGCCTTGGCTCCGGGGTGGCTGCGTGCCTAGGCCTTCGCCGCGGGATGGCTGGGTGCCTTGGCCTTGGCCGCAGGCTGGCTGCGTGCCTTGGCCTTGGCCGAAATGCAGCACATACTTGCGGCCAAGGCACAGAGCGCCGCACTCGGGAAAAATAGCCACAAAACGAGTTTCGGAGCCCGGAATCGGCTTCCGCTTTCTCCCGCGGTGAACCCCCACCAATACCGAAAACACCAGCCCAAAATCCCACACCGCCACGGAAACGCGAAATTTGGCCGCAATCCGTGTGCTATAGCTCATGGATTTTGGCCATTTCGGGGGAAACATGGGCCCATGGCCTCCCGCATCTTGTTCGCCATTTCTTCGAGCGGAAAAGAGTACTTGGAGCGTGAGGAGGCCCCCGGCCCAGCTCTGCCACAATCGGAACAATTCGCGGGCACATTTCGTCCCCTTTTCGCACCCCGCACGTTTGGTTAATCGGCCGTAAAATGGGGTTCGGACCTCGGAATCGACTCCCATCTTTTCCGACATTTGACTGTCGCACGTATCTATTGCATAACCCCAAAATCCCACACCACCCCGAAAGCAAGAAAGTTGGCCCAGATCCGTGAGCTACAGCGCACGGTCTTTGGCCATTTTGGCCCGAAAAATGGGGCCCGGAGCATCCGCGCTGTTTGAACAACTTTTCAGTCCCATAAGATAACTTCAGTCGAAATACGTCACCTCCTAAAATTTCGGCCCAAACAAAGTCGGACAGACGCTTGGGCCCCGCCCGGTTTCTGCATTGGCCGTGGATGCCGCGCGCGGGCGGGCTGCTTACCTTGGCCCCGGCCGCGGGGTGGCTTGGAGCCTTGGCCTTGGCCGCGGGTGGCTGCGTCCCTAGGCCTTCGCCGCGGGCTGGCTGGGTGCCTTGGCCTTGGCCGCGGGCTGCCTGCGTGCCTAGGCGTTGGCCTTGGCCGCGGGGTTGGCGGCGTGCCTTGGCCTCGGCCGAAATGCAGCACATGCTTTCGGCCAAGGCACAGAGCACCGCACTCGAGAAAAATAGCCACAAAACGAGTTTCGGAGCCCGGAATCGGCTTCCGCTTTCTCCCGCGGCGAACCCCCGCCAATACCGAAAAAACCAGCCCAAAATCCCACGCCGCCACAGAAACGCGAAATTTGGCCGCAATCCGTGTGCTATAGCTCACGGATTTTGGCCATTTCGGGGGAAACATGGGCCCAGGGCCTCCCGCGTCTTGCTCGCCATTTCTTCGAGCGGAAAAGAGTACTTGGAGTGTGAGGAGGCCCCCGGCCCAGCTCTGCCACAATCGGAACAATTCACGGGCACGTTTCGTCCCCTTTTCGCACCCCGCACGTTCGGTTAATCGGCCGTAAAATGGGGTTCGGACCTCGGAATCGACTCCCGTCTTTTCCGACATTTGACTGTCGCACGTATCTAATGCATATCCCCAAAATCCCGCACCGCCCCGAAAACAAGAAAGTTGGCCCAGATCTGTGAGCTACAGCGCAAGGTCTTTGGCCATTTTGTCCCGAAAAATGGGGCCCGGAGCATCCGCGCTGTTTGAACAACTTTTCAGTCCCGTACGATAACTTCAGTCGAAATACGTCACCTCCTAAAATTTCGGCCCAAACAAAGTCGGACAGACGCTTGGGCCCCGCCCGGTTTCTGCATTGGCCATGGATGGCGCGCGCGGGCGGGCTGCTTGCCCTAGCCCCGGCCGCGGGGTAGCTGGGAGCCTTGGCCTTGGCTCCGGGGTGGCTGCGTGCCTAGGCCTTCGCCGCGGGATGGGTGGGTGCCTTGGCCTTGGCCGCAGGCTGGCTGCGTGCCTTGGCCTTGGCCGAAATGCAGCACATACTTGCGGCCAAGGCACAGAGCGCCGCACTCGGGAAAAATAGCCACAAAACGAGTTTCGGAGCCCGGAATCGGCTTCCGCTTTCTCCCGCGGTGAACCCCCACCAATACCGAAAACACCAGCCCAAAATCCCACACCGCCACGGAAACGCGAAATTTGGCCGCAATCCGTGTGCTATAGCTCATGGATTTTGGCCATTTCGGGGGAAACATGGGCCCATGGCCTCCCGCATCTTGTTCGCCATTTCTTCAGGCGGAAAAGAGTACTTGGAGCGTGAGGAGGCCCCCGGCCCAGCTCTGCCACAATCGGAACAATTCGCGGGCACATTTCGTCCCCTTTTCGCACCCCGCACGTTCGGTTAATCGGCCGTAAAACGGGGTTCGGCCCTCGGAATCGACTCCCATCTTTTCCGACTTTTGACTGTCGCACGTATCTATTGCATAACCCCAAAATCCCGTACCGCCCCAAAAACAAGAAAGTTGGCCCAGATCCGTGAGCTACAGCGCACGGTCTTTGGCCATTTTGGCCCGAAAAATGGGGCCCGGAGCATCCGCGCTGTTTGAACAACTTTTCAGTCCCGTAAGATAACTTCAGTCGAAATACGTCACCTCCTAAAATTTTGGCCCAAACAAAGTCGGACAGACACTTGGGCCCCGCCCGGTTTCTGCATTGGCCGTGGATGCCGCGCGCGGGCGAGCTGCTTGCCTTGGCCCCGGCCGCGGGGTGGCTAGGAGCCTTGGCCTTGGCCCCGGGGTGGCTGCGTGCCTAGGCCTTGGCCTTGGGCTGGCTGGGTGCCATGGCCTTGGCTGCGGGCTGGCTGGGTGCCATGGCCTTGGCCGCGGGGTGGACGCGTGCCTCGGCCTTGGCCACGGGGTGGCTGCGTGCCTCGGCCTTGGCCTTGGCCGCGGGCTGGCTCCGTGCCTTGCTCGAAATGAAGCACATGCTCGCGACCAAGGCAGGTCGCACACTCTCACGCACACACAACACACCCTCCGGCCGCGCTCCCGAGGCAAGGATAGGGAGCTCGAGCGTGGCCCTGTGCCTTGGCATTGGCCGCGGGGTGGCTGCGTGGCTTGGCCTTGGCCGCGGGCGAGCATTTGGCCAAAATGTGAGCACACGGTCCTTGCCGTTTCTTCATATTCTTGGACCAAAAACTTAGATCCACACCTACCTTCCACTTCTTTCTCCGGTTTTGCCTGAATCGGACGAGTTGGCCCACCCGTTCGGGCACCCGTTCGCTGCCGGTAAGATCGCCGTAAAACGAGTTTCGGAGCTCGGAATTGGATTCCGTTTTCTCCCGCCACCGACTCCCACCAAACCCGACCACGCCAGCCCAAAATCCCACGCCGCCCCCGAAACGCGAAATTTGGCCACAATCCGTGTGCTATAGCTCACGGATTTTGGCCTTTTCCAGGGGAAAAATGGGCGCAGGGCCTCCCGCATTATTTTTGCCATTTCTTCGAGCGGAAAGCAGTACTTGCGCCGTGAGGAGGCCCCCGGCCCAGTTCTACCACAATCGGACCAATTCGAGGGCACGTTTCATCCCCTTTTCGCACACCCGCACCCTCGGTAAATCGGCCGTAAAACGAGGTTCGGACCTCGAAATCGACTCCTCTCTTTTCCGACGTTCGACTGTTGCACGTATCTAATGCATCACCCCAAAATCCCGCACCGCCCTGAAAACGCGAAAGTTGGCCAAGATCCGTGAGCGACAGCACACGGCCTTGGCCTTGGCCGCGGGGTTGCTGCGTGCCTAGGCCTTGGCCGCGGGGTGGCTGGGTGCCAAGGCCTTGGCCGCGCGGTGGCTGCATGCCTAGGCCTTGGCTGCGGGCTGGCTGGGTGCCACGGCCTTGGCCGTGGGGTGGACGCGTGCCTAGGCCTTGGCCACGGGATGGCTGCGTGCCTCGGCCTTGGCCTTGGCCGCGGGCTGCCTACGTGCCTTTCTCGAAATGCAGCATATGCTCGCGACCAAGCCAGGTCGCACACTCTCACGCACACACAACACACACTCCGGCCACGCTCCCGAGGCAAGGATAGGGAGCTCGACCGTGGCCGTGTGCCTTGGCGTTGGCCGCGGGGTGGCTGCATGGCTTGGCCTTGGCCGCGGGCTAGCATTTGGACAAAATGTGAGCACACGGTCCTCGCCGTTTCTTCGTATTCTTGGGCCAAAAACTGAGCTCCACACCTACCTTCCACTTCTTTGTCCGGTTTTGCCTGAATCGGACGAGTGGGCCCACCCGTTTGGGCACCCGTTCGCTGCCGGTAAGATGGCCGTAAAACGAGTTTCGGAGCTCGGAATTGGATTCCGTTTTCTCCCGCAACCGACTCCCACAAAACCCGACCATGCCAGCCCAAAATCCCACGCCGCCGCCGAAAGGCAAAATATGGCCACAATCCGTGTGCTATAGCTCACGGATTTTGGCCTTTTCCGGGGGAAAAATGGGCGCAGGACCTCCCACATTATTTTTGCCATTTCTTCGAGTGGAAAGCAGTACTTGCGCCGTGAGGAGGCCCCCGGCCCAGTTCTACCACAATCGGACCAATTCGAGGGCACGTTTGGTCCCCTTTTCGCACCCCCGCACCCTCGGTAAATCGGCCGTAAAATGAGGTTCGGACCTCGAAATCGACTCCCCTCTTTTCCGACGTTCGACTGTCGCACGTATCTAATGCATCACCCCAAAATCCCACACCACCCCGGAAACGGGAAAGTTGGCCAAGATCCGTGAGCGACAGCACACGGCCTTGGCCTTGGCCGCGGGGTGGCTGCGTGCCTAGGCCTTGGCCGCGGGGTGGCTGGGTGCCATGGCCTTGGCCTTGGCCACCGGGTGGCTGTGTGCCAAGGCCTTGGCCACGGGGTGGCTGCGTGCCTAGGCCTTGGCCGCGGGCTAGCTGGGTGCCATGGCCTTGGCCGCGGGGTGGACGCGTCCCTCGGCCTTGGCCACGGGGTGGCTGCGTGCCTCGGCCTTGGCCTTGGCTGGGGGATGGCTCCGTGCCTTGCTCGAAATGCAGCACATGCTCACGACCAAGGCAGGTCGCACACTCTCACGTACACACAACACACACTCCGGCCGCGCTCCCGAGGCAAGGATAGGGAGCTCGAGCGTGG
This sequence comes from Luvunga scandens, assembly GCA_030449905.1. Taxonomy (NCBI): domain Eukaryota; kingdom Viridiplantae; phylum Streptophyta; class Magnoliopsida; order Sapindales; family Rutaceae; genus Luvunga; species Luvunga scandens. The sequence goes on along the minus strand of JASUUG010000767.1, from coordinate 120,410 downwards.
CCCTGTGCCTTGGCGTTGGCCGCGGGGTGGCTGCGTGGCTTGGCCTTGGCCGCGGGCGAGCATTTGGCCAAAATGTGAGCACACGGTCCTTGCCGTTTCTTCGTATTCCTGGACCAAAAACTGAGATCCACACCTACCTTCCACTTCTTTCTCCGGTTTTGCTTGAATCGGACGAGTTGGCCCACCCGTTTGGGCACCCGTTCGCTGCCGGTAAGATCGCCGTAAAACGAGTTTCGGAGCTCGGAATTGGATTCCGTTTTCTCCGGCCACCGACTCCCACCAAACCTGACCATGCCAGCCCAAAATCCCACGCCGCCCCAGGATCGCAAAATGTGGCCACAATCCGTGTGCTATAGCTCACGGATTTTGGCCTTTTCCAGGGGAAAAATGGGCGCAGGGCCTCCCGCATTATTTTTGCCATTTCTTCGAGCGGAAAGCAGTACTTGCGCCGTGAGGAGGCCCCCGGCCAAGTTCTACCACAATCGGACCAATTCTAGGGCACATTTCATCCCCTTTTCGCACCCCCGCACCCTCGGTAAATCGGCCGTAAAACGAGGTTCGGACCTCGAAATCGACTCCCCTCTTTTCCCACTTTCGACTGTCGCACGTATCTAATGCATCACCCCAAAATCCCGCACCGCCCCGGAAACGCGAAAGTTGGCCAAGATCCGTGAGCGACAGCTGGGGTGGCTGGGTGCCAAGGCCTTGGCCTTGGACGCGGGCGAGCATTTGGCCAAAATGTGAGCACACAGTCCTTGCCGTTTCTTCGTATTCTTGGACCAAAAACTGAGATCCACACCTACCTTCCACTTCTCTCTCCGGTTTTGCCTGAATCGGACGAGTTGGCCCACCCGTTTGGGCACCCGTTCGCTGCCGGTAAGATCGCCGTAAAACGAGTTTCGGAGCTCGGAATTGGATTCCGTTTTCTCCCGCCACCGACTCCCACCAAACCCGACCACGCCAGCCCAAAATCCCACGCCGCCCCAGAAACGCGAAATTTGGCCACAATCCGTGTGCTATAGCTCACGGATTTTGGCCTTTTCCGGGGGAAAAATTGGCGCAGGGCCTCCCGCATTATTTTTGCCATTTCATCGAGCGGAAAGCAGTACTTGCGCCGTGAGGAGGCCCCCGGCCCAGTTCTACCACAATTGGACCAATTCGAGGGCACGTTTCGTCCCCTTTTCGCACCCCCGCACCCTCGGTAAATCGGCTGTAAAACGAGGTTCGGACCTCGAAATCGACTCCCCTCTTTTCCGACGTTCGACTGTCGCACGTATCTAATGCAACACCCCAAAATCCCGCACCGCCCCGGAAACGGGAAAGTTGGCCAAGATCCGTGAGCGACAGCACACGGCCTTGGCCTTGGCCGCGGGGTGGCTGGGTGCCATGGCCTTGGCCTTGGCCACCGGGTGGCTGTGTGCCAAGGCCTTGGCCACGTGGTTGCTGCGTGCCTAGGCCTTGGCCGCGGGCTAGCTGGGTGCCATGGCCTTGGCCGCCAGGTTGACGCGTGCCTAGGACTTGGCCACGGGGTGGCTGCGTGCCTAGGCCTTGGCCTTGGCAGCGGGCTGGCTACGTGCCTTTCTCGAAATGCAGCACATGCTCGCTACCAATGCAGGTCGCACACTCTCACACGCACACAACACACACTCCGGCCGCGCTCCCGAGGCAAGGTTAGGGTGCTCTAGCGTGGCCCTGTGCCTTGGCGTTGGCCGCGGGGTGGCTGCATGGCTTGGCCTTGGCCGCGGGCGAGCATTTGGCCAAAATGTGAGCACACGGTCCTCGCCGTTTCTTCGTATTCTTGGACCAAAAACTGAGATCCACACCTACCTTCCACTTCTTTCTCCGGTTTTTCCTGAATCGGACGAGCAGGCCCACCCGTTTGGGCACCCGTTCGCTGCCGGTAAGATGGCCGCAAAACGGGTTTCGGAGCTCGGAATTGGATTCCGTTTTCTCCCGCCAAAGACTTGCACCAAACCCGACCACGCCAGCCCAAAATCCCACGCCGCCCCCGAAACGAGAAATTTGGCCACAATCCGGGTGCTATAGCCCACGGATTTTGGCCTTTTCCGGGAGAAAAATGGGCGCACGGCCTCCCGCATTATTTTCGCCATTTCCTCGAGCGGTAAACAGTACTTGCGCCGTGAGGAGGCCCCCGGCCCAGTTCTACCACAATCGGACCAATTCGAGGGCACGTTTCGTCTCCTTTTCGCACCCCCGAACCCTCAGTAAATCGGCCGTAAAACGAGGTTCGGACCTCGATATCGACTCCCCTCTTTTCCGACGTTCGACTGTCGCACGTATCTAATGCATCACCCCAAAATCCCGCACCGCCCCGGAAACGCGAAAGTTGGCCAAGATCCGTGAGCGACAGCACACGGCCTTGGCCTTGGCCGCGAGGTGGCTGCGTGCCTAGGCCTTGGCAGCGGGGTGGACGCGTGCCTAGGCCTTGGCCAGGGGGTGGCTGCGTGCCTCGGCCTTGGCCTTGGCCGAGGCTGGCTACGTGCCTTTCTCGAAATGCAACATATGCTCGCGACCAAGGCAGGTCGCACACTCTCACGCACACACAACACACACTCCGGCCGCACTCCCGAGGCAAGGATAGGGAACTCGAGCGTGGCCCTGTGCCTTGGCGTTGGCCGCGGGGTGGCTGCATGGCTTGGCCTTGGCCGCGGGCTAGCATTTGGCGAAAATGTGAGCACACGGTTCTCGCCGTTTCTTCGTATTCTTGGACCAAAAACTGAGATCCACACCTACCTTCCACTTCTTTCTCCGGTTTTGCCTGAATCGGACGAGTGGGCCCACCCGTTTGGGCACCCGTTCGCTGCCGGTAAGATGGCCGTAAAGCGAGTTTCGGAGCTCGGAATTGGATTCCGTTTTCTCCCGCCACCGACTCCCACCAAACCCGACCACGCCAGCCCAAAATCCCACGCCGCCCCCGAAACGCGAAATTTGGCCACAATCCGTGTGCTATAGCTCACGGATTTTGGCCTTTTCCGGGGGAAAAATGGGCGCAGGGCCTCCCGCATTATTTTTGACATTTCTTCGAGCGGAAAACAGTGCTTGCGCCATGAGGAGGCCCCCGGCCCAGTTCTACCACAATCGGACCATTTCGCGGGCACGTTTCGTCCCCTTTTCGTACCCCCGCACACTCGGTAAATCGGCCGTAAAACGAGGTTCGGACCTCGAAATCGACTCCCCTCTTTTCCAACGCTCGACTGTCGCACGTATCTAATGCATCACCCCAAAATCCCGCACCACCCTGGAAATGCGAAAGTTGGCCAAGATCCGTGAGCTACAGCACACGGCCTTGGCCTTGGCCACGGGGTGGCTGGGTGCCATGGCCTTGGCCGCGGGGTGGACGCGTGCCTTGGCCTTGGCCACGGGGTGGACGCGTGGCTTGGCCTTGGCCACGGGGTGGCTGCGTGCCTCGGCCTTGGCCGCGGCCGCAGGCTGGCTACGTGCCTTTCCCGAAATGCAGCATATGCTCGCGACCAAGGTAGGTCGCACACTCTCATGCACACACAACACACACTCCGGCCGCGCTCCCGAGGCAAGGATAGGGAGCTTGAGCGTGGCCCTGTGCCTTGGCGTTGGCCGCGGGGTGGCTACATGGCTTGGCGTTGGCCGCGGGGTGGCTACATGGCTTGGCGTTGGCCGCGGGCGAGCATTTGGCCAAAATGTGAGCACACGGTCCTTGCCGTTTCTTCGTATTCTTGGACCAAAAACTGAGATCCACACCTACCTTCCACTTCTTTCTCCGGTTTTGCCTGAATCGGACGAGTGGGCCCACCCGTTTGGGCACCCGTTCGCTGCCTGTAAGATGGCCGTAAAACAAGTTTCGGAGCTCGGAATTGGATTCCGTTTTCTCCTGCCACCGACTCCCACCAAGGCCGACGACGCCAGCCCAAATTCCCACGCCGCCCCCAAAACGCGAAATTTGGCCACAATCCGTGTGCTATAGCCAAGGCCCGCGAATTGGCAGGGTGCCTAGGCTTTGGCCTCGGGGTGGCTGGGTGCCATGGCCTTGGCCGTGGCTGCGGGGTGGCTAAATTAGATACGTGCGGGGGTGCGAAAAGGGGACGCAACGTGCCCGCGAATTGGTCCGGTTGTGGTAGAACTGGGCCGGGGGCCTCCTCACGGTGCTAGTACTGTTTTCCTCTCGAAGAAATGGCGAAAATAATGCGGGAGGCCCTGTGCCCATTTTTCCGCCCGAAAAGGCCAAAATCCGTGTGCTATATAGCACACGGATTGCGGCCAAATTTCGCGTTTCGGGGGCGGCGTGGGATTTTTGGTGGGCGTGGTCGGGTTTGGTGGGAGTCGGTGGCGGGAGAAAACGGAATCCAATTCCGACCTCCGAAACTCGATTTACGGCCATTTTACCGCCAGAGAACGGGTGCCCAAACGGGTGGGCCGACTCGTCTGATTCAGGCAAAACCAGAGAAAGAAGTGGAAGGTAGGTGTGGATCTCAGTTTTTGGTCCAAAAATACGAAGAAACGGCGAAGACCGTGTGCTCACATTTTGGCCAAATGGTCGCCCGCGGCCAAGGCACGCGGCCACCTTGCGGCCAAGGCCAAGGCACAGGGCCACGCTCGAGCTCCCTATCGTTGCCCTAGGAGTGCGGCCCAAGTGTGTGTTGTGTGTGCGCGAGAGTCTGCGACGTGCCTTGGTCGCAAGCATGTGCTGCATTTCGAGCATGGCACACAGCCAGCCCGCGGCCAAGGCCAAGTCACGCAGCCACCCCGCGGCCAAGGCCAAGGCCAAGGCCATGGCACCCAGCCACCCCGCGGCCAAGGCCTAGGCATGCAGCCACCCCGCTGCCAAGGCCGTGTGCTGTACCTCACGGATCTTGGCCAACTTTTGCGTTTCCGCGGCGGGGCGGGATTTTGGGGTGATGCATTAGATACGTGCGACAGTCGAACGTCGGAGAAGACGGGAGTCGATTCCGAGGTCCGAACCTCGTTTTACGGCCGATTTACCGAACGTGCGGGGGTGCGAAAAGGGAATGAAACGTGCCCGCGAATTGGTCCGGTTGTGGTAGAACTGGGCCGGGGGCCTCCTGACGGTGCTAGTACTGTTTTCCTCTCGAAGAAATTGCGAAAATAATGCGGGAGGCCCTGCGCCCATTTTTCCGCCCGAAAAGGCCAAAATCCGTGAGCTATAGCACACGGATTGCGGCCAAATTTCGCGTTTCGGGGGCGGCGTGGGATTTTTTGCTGGCGTGGTCGGGTTTGGTGGGAGTCGGTGGCAGGAGAAAAGGGAATCCAATTCCGAGCTCCGAAACTCATTTTACGGCCATTTTACCGCCAGAGAACGGGTGCCCAAACGGGTGGGCCAACTCATCCGATTCAGGCAAAACCGGAGAAAGAAGTGGAAGGTAGGTGTGGATCTCAGTTTTTGGTCCAAGAATACGAAGCAACGGCGAGGACCGTGTGCTCACATTTTGGCCAAACGCTCGCCCGCGGCCAAGGCCAAGGCCAAGGCACGCGGCCACCCCGCGGCCAAGGCCAAGGCACAGGGCCACGCTCGAGCTCCGTATCCTTGCCCCGGGAGCGCGGACCAAATGTGTGTTGTGTGTGCGCGAGAGTGTACGACGTGCCTTGGTCGTGAGCATGTGCTGCATTTCGAGCAAGGCACGCAGCCAGCCCGCGGCCAAGGTCAAGGCACGCAGCCAGCCCGCAGCCAAGGTCAAGGCACGCAGCCACCCCGCGGCCAAGGCCAAGGCACGCAGCCCGCACGCAGCCCGTACCCTCGCGGCATCAACGGCCAATGCATATAGCGGGCGTGGCCCAAGCGTCTGTCCGACTTTGTTTCGGCCAAAATTTTAGGAGGTGACGTATTTCGACCGAAGTTATCTTACGGGACTCAAAAGTGGGGGAAACAGCGCGGAAGCTCCGGGCCCCATTTTTCGGGCCAAAATGGCCAAAGGCCGTGTGCTGTAGCTCGCGGATCTGGTCCAACTTTCGTGCCGCGGCCAATGCCCAGGTATGGTGCAGCCAACGCGCGCTCCCGAGGCAAGGATAGGGAGCTTGAGCGTGGCCCCGTGCCTTGGCCGTGAGCACCCGTTTTGCCCCCCACTCCCAGCATGCCACGTGAGGCCAAAAACACCTCTTTTCGTGCTACGAAATATTTTTCTCTTTCTATTTAATAGTATTTCACATTTTTTTCTACCATCATGGAAAAAATCACACCGTAATTCAATATACTTTTTTTTTGGGGGGGTGAGAGTCAGCTCAAGGACTGGTGGTGTCTACTGCTGGTGGGTCCAAAATTGCTCTAATACCTCGATTGTCGATTGCATATATATCCTAATATGCAGCAGAAAATAATTTTTAAATTAAATGTGAAATATTCAGATATGTTGTTTTTGAAATTAATGTAATAATATTTGAAGAGAATATTCGAAGCTTTAGCTCTCGCTTGAACCCCTAACATGTAGGTCAAAAATGCAAATAAATTTTCAAGCCTACCATTGAGACAACTTAAAATATCAATATACGACTCGCAAATAAAATTTATATTTGGATCTAAGATACAAATTAATTATAAATCAAATAATTAACGATTTCACATCACAATTGGACATTTAAGTTGCTGCTTTCTGTGGTCAAATCCAAATTAAAATGTCTTATTGTGGGAGTCGGTGGTGGGAGACAGCGAACGGGTGCCCAAACGGGTGGGCCCACTCGTCCGATTCAGGCAAAACCGGAGAAAGAAGTGGAAGGTATGGGTGGATCTCAGTTATTGGTCCAAGAATACGAAGAAACGGCGAGGACCGTGTGCTCACATTTTGGCCAAATGCTCGCCCGCGGCCAAGGCCAAGCCACGCAGCCACCCCGCGGCCAACGCCAAGGCACAGGGCCAAGCTCGAGCTCCCTATCCTTGCATCGGGAGCGCGGCCGGAGTGTGTGTTGTGTGTGTGTGAGAGTGTGCGACCTGCCTTGGTCGCGAGCAAGTGCTGCATTTCGAGCAAGGCACGAAGCCAGCCCGCGGCCAAGGCCAAGGCCGAGGCACGCAGCCACCCCGTGGCCAAGGCCAAGGCACGCGTCCACCCCGCGGCCAAGGCCATGGCACCCAGCCAGCCCGCGGCCAAGGCCTTGGCACACAGCCACCCGGTGGCCAAGGCCAAGGCCATGGCACGCAGCCACCCCGAGGCCATGGCCCGCAGCCACCCCACGGCCAAGGCCAAGGCCGTGTGCTGTCGCTCACGGATCTTGGCCAACTTTCGCGTTTCCTGGTTGGTGCGGGATTTTGGGGTGGTGCATTAGATACGTGCGACAGTCGAACGTCGGAAAAGAGGGGAGTCGATTTCGAGGTCCGAACCTCGTTTTACGGCGGATATACCGAGGGTGTGGGGGTGCGAAAAGGGGACGAAACATGCCCTCGAATTGGTCCGATTGTGGTAGAACTGGGCCGGGGGTGTCTTCACGGCGCAAGTACTGCTTTCCGCTCGAAGAAATGGCAAAAATAATGCGGGAGGCCCTGCGTCCATTTTTCCGCCAGAAAAGGCACAAATCCGTGAGCTATAGCACACGGATTGTGGCCAAATTTCGCGTTTCGGGGGCAGCGTGGGATTTTGGGCTGGCGTGGTCGGGTTTGGTGGGGAAAATGGAATCCAATTCCGAGCTCCGAAACTCGTTTTACGGCCATCTTACCGGCAGCGAACGGGTGCCCAAACGGGCGGGCCAACTCGTCCGATTCAGGCCAAACCGGAAAAAGAAGTGGAAGGTAGGTGTGGATCTCAGTTTTTGGTCTAAGAATACGAGGAAAGGGCAAGGACCGTGTGCTCACATTTTGGCCAAATGCTCGCCCGCGGCCAAGGCCAAGCCATGCAGCCACCCCGCGGCCAACGCCAAGGCACAGGGCCACGCTCGAGCTCCCTACCCTTGCCTCGGGAGCGCGGCCGGAGTGTGTGTTGTGTGTGCGTGAGAGTGTGCGACCTGCCTTGGTCGCGAGCATATGCTGCATTTCGAGAAAGGCACGTAGCCAGCCCGCGGCCAAGGCCAAGGCTGAGGCACGCAGCCACCCCGTGGCCAAGGCCTAGGCACGAGTCCACCCCGCGGCCAAGGCCTAGGCACGAGTCCACCCCGCGGCCAAGGCCTAGGCACGAGTCCACCCCGCGGCCAAGGCCAAGGCCTTGGCACACAGCCACTCGGTGGCCAAGGCCAAGGCCATGGCACCCAGCCAACCCGCGGCCAAGGCCGAGGCACGCAGCCACCCCGTGGCCAAGGCCTACGCACGCGTCCACCCCGCGGCCAAGGCCATGGCACCCAGCCAGCCCGCGGCCAAGGCCTAGGCACGCAGCCACCGCGCGGCCAAGGCCTTGGCACACAGCCACCCGGTGGCCAAGGCCAAGGCCATGGCACCCAGCGACCCCGCGGCCAAGGCCTAGGCACGCAGCCACCCCGCAGCCACGGCCAAGGCCGTGTGCTGTCGCTCACGGATCTTGGCCAACTTTCGCGTTTCCATGGCGGTGCGGGATTTTGGGGTGAAGCATTAGATACGTGAGACTGTCGAACGTCGGAAAAGAGGGGAGTCGATTTCATGGTCCGAACCTCGTTTTACGGCCGATTTACCAAGGGGATAAAACGTGCCCTCGCATTGGTCCGATTGTGGTAGAACTGGGCGGAGGGCCTCCTCACGGCGCAAGTACTGCTTTCCGCTCGAAGAAATGACAAAAATAATGCGGGAGGCCTTGCACCAATTTTTCCGCCAGAAAAGGCCAAAATTCGTGAGCTATAGCACATGGATTGCGGCCAAATTTCGCGTTTTGGGGGCCGCGTGGGATTTTGGGTTGGCGTGGTCGGGTTTGGTGGGAGTCGGTGGAGGGAGAAAACGGAATGCAATTCCGAGCTCCGAAACTCGTTTTACGGCCATCTTACCGGCAGCGAACGGGTGCCCAAACAGGTGGGCCAACTCGTCCGATTCAGGCAAAACCGGAGAAAGAAGTGGAAGGTAGGTGTGGATCTCAGTTTTTGGTCCAAGAATACGAAGAAAGGGCGAGGACCGTGTGCTCACATTTTGGCCAAATGCTCGCCCGCGGCCAAGTCCAAGCCACGCAGCCACCCCGCGGGCAACGCCAAGGCACAGGGCCACGCTCGAGCTCCCTATCCTTGCCTCGGGAGCGCGGCCTGAGTGTGTGTTGTGTGTCTGACCTGCATTGGTCGCGAGCGTGTACTGCATTTCGAGCAAGGCACGGAGCCAGCCCGCGGCCAAGGCCAAGGCACGCGTCCACCCCGCGGCCAAGGCCATGGCACCAAGCCAGCCCGCGGCCAAGGCCTTGGCACACAGCCACCCCGTGGCCAAGGACAAGGCCATGGCATGCAGCCACCCCGAGGCCAAGGCCAAGGACATGGCCCACAGCCACCCCGCGGCCAAGGCCAAGGCCGTGTGCTGTCACTCATGGATCTTGGCCAACTTTCGCGTTTCTGGGGCGGTGCGTGATTTTGGGGTGATGCATTAGATACGTGCGACAGTCGAAGGTCCGAACCTCGTTTTACGGCCGATTTACCGAGGGTGCAGGGGTGCGAAATGGGGACGAAACGTGCCCTCGAATTGGTCCGATTGTGGTAGAACTGGGCCGGGGGCCTCCTCACAGTGCAAGTACTGCTTTCCGCTCGAACAAATGGCAAAAATAATGCGGGAGGCCGTGCGCCCATTTTTCCCCCAGAAAAGGCCAAAATCCGTGAGCAATATAGCACACGGATTGTGGCCAAATTTCGCGTTTCGGGGTCGGCGTGGGATTTTGGGCTGGCATCGTCGGGTATGGTGGGAGTCGGTGGCGGGACAAAACGGAATCCAATTCCGAGCTCCGAAACTCGTTTTACGGCCATCTTACCGGTAGCGAACGGGTGCCCAAACGGGTGGGCCAACGTCTCCGATTCAGGCAAAACCGGAGAAAGAAGTGGAAGGTAGGTGTGGATCTCAGTTTTTAGTCCAAGAATATGAAGAAACAGCGAGGACCGTGTGCTCACATTTTGGCCAAATGCTCGCCCGCGGCCAAGGCCAAGCCACGTAGCCACCTCGCGGCCAAGGCCTTGGCACACAGCCACCCGGTGGCCAAGGCCAAGGCCATGGCACGCAGCCGCCCGGAGACCAAGGCCAAGGCCATGGCACGCAGCCACCCCGCGGCCAAGGCCAAGGCCGTGTGCTGTAGCTCACGGATCTTGGCCAACTTTCGCGTTTCCGGGGCGGTGCGGGATTTTGGGGTGATGCATTAGATACGTGCAACAGTCGAACGTCAGAAAAGAGGGGAGTCGATTTCGAGGTCCGAACGTCGTTTTACGGACGATTTACCGATGGTGCGGGGGTGAGAAAAGGGGACGAAACGTGCCCTCGAATTGGTCCGATTGTGGTAGAACTGGGCCGGGGGCCTCCTCACGGCGCAATTACTGCTTTCCGCTCGAAGAAATGGGAAAAATAATGCGGGAGGCCCTGCGTCCATTTTTCCGCCAGAAAAGGCGAAAATTTGTGAGCTATAGCACACGGATTGTGGCCAAATTTCGCGTTTCGGGGGCGGCGTGGGATTTTGGGCTGGCGTCGTCGGGTTTGGTGGGAGTCGGTGGCGGGAGAAAACGGAATCGAATTCCGAGCTCCGAAACTCGTTTTACGGCCATCTTACCGGCAGCGAACGGGTGCCCAAACAGGTGGGCCAACTCGTCCGATTCAGGCAAAACCGGAGAAAGAAGTGGAAGGTAGGTGTGGATCTCAGTTTGTAGTCCAAGAATATGAAGAGACGGCGAGGACCGTGTGCTCACATTTTGGCCAAATGCTTGCCCGCGGCCAACGCCATGGCACAGGGCCATGCTTGAGCTCCCTATCCTTGCCTCGGGAGCGCGGCCGGAGTGTGTGTTGTGTGTGCGTGAGAGTGTGCGACCTGCCTTGGTCGCGAGCATGTGCTACATTTTGAGCAAGGCACGGAGCCAGTCCGCGGCCAAGGCCAAGGCCTAGGCACCCAGCCAGCCCGCGGCCAAGGCCATGGCACCCAGCCAGCCCGCGGCCAAGGCCATGCCACCCAGCCAGCCCGCGGCCAAGGCCTAGGCACGCAGCCACCCCGCGGCCAAGGCCTTGGCACGCAGCCACCCTAAGGCCAAGGCCAAGGCCATGGCACGCAGCCACCCCGCGGCCAAGTCCAAGGCCATGGCACGCAGCCACCCCGCGGCCAAGGCCAAGGCCGTGTGCTGTAGCTCACGGATCTTGGCCAACTTTCGCGTTTCCGGGGCGGTGCGGGATTTTGGGGTGATGCATTAGATACGTGCGACAGTCGAGTGTTGGAAAATAGGGGAGTCGATTCCGAGGTCCGAACCTTGTTTTACGGCCGATTTACCGAGGGTGCGGGGGTGCGAAAAGGGGACGAAACGTGCCCTCGAATTGGTCCGATTGTGGTAGAACTGGGCCGGGGGCCTCCTCACGGCGCAAGTACTGCTTTCCGCTCGAAGAAATGGCAAAAATAATGCGGGAGGCCCTGCGCCCATTTTTCCGCCAGAAAAGGCCAAAATCCGTGAGCTATAGCACACGGATTGTGGCCAAATTTCACATTTCGAGGGCGGCGTGGGATTTTGGGCTGGCGTCGTCGGGTTTGGTGGGAGTTGGTGGCGGGAGAAAACAGAATCCAATTCCGAGCTCCGAAACTCGATTTACGGCCATCTTACCGGCAGCGAACGGGTGCCCAAACGGGTGGGCCAACTCGTCCGATTCAGGCAAAACCGGAGAAAGAAGTGGAAGGTAGTTGTGGATCTCAGTTTTTGGTCGAAGAATACGAAAAAACGGCGAGGACCTTGTGCTCACATTTTGGCCAAATGCTCGGCCGCAGCCAAAGCCAAGCCAAGGAGCCACCCCACGTCTAACGCCAAGGCACAGGGCCACGCTCGAGCTCCCTATCCTTGCCTCGGGAGCGCGGCCGGAGTGTGTGTTGTGTGTGCGTGAGAGTGTGTGACCTGCCTTGGTCGCGAGCAGGTGCTGCATTTCGAGAAAGCCACGTAGCGAACCCGCGGCCAAGGCCAAGGCCGAGGCACGCAGCCACCCCGTGGCGGCCTAGGCACGCGTCCACCCCGCGGCCAAGGCCATGGCACGCAGCCAGCCCGCGGCCAAGGCCTAGGCACGCGACAGCATACGGCCTTGGCCTTGGCCGCGGGGTGGCTGCGTGCCTAGGCCTTGGCCGTGGGTTGGCTGGGTGCCATGGCCTTGGCCTTGGCCACCGGGTGGCTGTGTGCCAAGGCCTAGGCACGCAGCCACCCTGCGGCCAAGGGCTTGGCACACAGCCAGCCGGTGGCCAAGGCCAAGGACATGGCACGCAGCCAACCCACGGCCAAGGCCAAGGCCGTATGCTGTCGCTCACGGATCTTGGCCAACTTTCGCGTTTCCGGGGCGGTGCGGGATTTTGGGGTGATGCATTAGATACGTGCGACAGTCGAACGTCTGAAAAGAGGGGAGTCGATTTCGAGGTCCGAACGTCGTTTTACGGACGATTTACCGAGGGTGCGGGGCTGAGAAAAGGGGACGAAACGTGCCCTCGAATTGGTCCGATTGTGGTAGAACTGGGCCGGGGGCCTCCTCACGGCGCAATTACTGCTTTCCGCTCGAAGAAATGGATAAAATAATGCGGGAGGCCCTGCGTCCATTTTTCCGCCAGAAAAGGCGAAAATTTGTGAGCTATAGCACACGGATTGTGGCCAAATTTCGCGTTTCGGGGGCGGCGTGGGATTTTGGGCTGGCGTCGTCGGGTTTGGTGGGAGTCGGTGGCGGGAGAAAACGGAATCCAATTCCGAGCTCCGAAACTCGTTTTACTGCCATCTTACCGGCAGCGAACGGGTGCCCAAACAGGTGGGCCAACTCGTCCGATTCAGGCAAAACCGGAGAAAGAAGTGGAAGGTAGGTGTGGATCTCAGTTTGTAGTCCAAGAATATGAAGAGACGGCGAGGACCGTGTGCTCACATTTTGGCCAAATGCTCGCCCGCGGCCAACGCCAAGGCACAGGGCCATGCTTGAGCTCCCTATCCTTGCCTCGGGAGCGCGGCCGGAGTGTGTGTTGCGTGTGCGTGAGAGTGTGCTCACGGGTTTTGGCCTTTTCTGGCGGAAAAATGGGCGCAGGGCCTCCCGCATTATTTTTGCCATTTCTTCAAGCGGAAAGCAGTACTTACGCCGTGAGGAGGCCCCCGGCCCAGTTCTACCACAATCGGACCAATTCGAGGGCATGTATCATCCCCTTTTCGCACCCCCGCACCCTCGGTAAATCGGCCGTAAAACGAGGTTCGGACCTCGAAATCGACTCCCCTCTTTTCCGACGTTCGACTGTCGCACGTATCTAATGCATGACCCCAAAATCCCGCACCGCCCTGGAAACGCGAAAGTTGGCCAAGATCCGTGAGCGACAGCACACGGCCTTGGCCTTGGCCGCGGGGTGGCTGCGTGCCTACGCCTTGGCCGCGGGGTGGCTGGGTGCCATGGCCTTGGCCTTGGCCACCGGGTGGCTGTGTGCCAAGGCCTTGGCCCCGGGCTGGCTGCGTGCCATGGCCTTGGCCGCGGGGTGGACGCGTGCCTAGGCCTTGGCCACGGGGTGGCTGCGTGCCTCGGCCTTGGCCTTGGCCCCGGGCTGGCCACGTGCCTTTCTCGAAATGCAGCATATGCTCGCGACCAAGGCAGGTCGTACACTCTCACGCACACACAACACACACTCCGGCCGCGCTCCCGAGGGAAGGATAGGGAGCTCGGGCGTGGCCCTGTGCCTTGGCGTTGGCCGTGGGGTGGCTGCATGGCTTGGCCTTGGCCGCGGGCGACCATTTGGCGAAAATGTAAGCACACGGTCCTCGCCGTTTCTTCGTATTCTTGGACCAAAAACTGAGATCCACACCTACCTTCCACTTCTTTCTCGGGTTTTGCCTGAATCGGACGAGTGGGCCCACCCGTTTGGGCACCCGTTCGCTGCCGGTAAGATGGCCATAAAACGAGTTTTGGATTCCGTCGGCGGGAGAAAACGGAATCCAATTCCGAGCTCCGAAACTCATTTTACGGCCATCTTACCGGCAGCGAACGGGTGCCCAAACGGGTGGGCCAACTCGTCCGATTCCGGCAAAACCGGAGAAAGAAGTGGAAGGTAGGTGTGGATCTCAGTTTTTTTCCAAGAATACGAAGAAACGCCGAGGACCGTGTGCTCACATTTTGCCCAAATGCTCGCCCGCGGCCAAGGCACGCGGCCACCATGCGGCCAAATGCTCGCCCGCGGCCAAGGCACAGGGCCACGCTCGAGCTCCCTATCCTTGCCCCGGGAGCCCGGCCCAAGTTTGTGTTGTGTGTGCGCGAGAGTCTGCGACGTGCCTTGGTCGCGAGCATGTGCTGCATTTCGAGCAAGTCACGCAGCCAGCCCGCCGCCAAAGCCAAGGCACGCAGCCACCCCGCGGCCAAGGCCTAGGCACGCAGCCACCCCGAGGCCAAGGCCAAGGCCATGGCACCCAGCCACCCTGCGGCTAAGGCCAAGGCCATAGCACCCAGCCACCCCGCGGCCAAAGCCAAGGACTTGGCACCCAGCCACCCAGCGGCCAAGGCCTAGGCACGCAGCCACCCCACAGCCAAGGCCAAGGCACGCAGCCACCCCGTGGCCAAGGACGTGTGCTGTAGCTCACGGATCTTGGCCAACTTTCGCGTTTCCTAGGCGGTGCAGGATTTTGGGGTGATGCATTGGATACGTGCGACATTCGAACATCAGAGAAGACGGGAGTCGATTCCGAGGTCCGACCGTCGTTTTACGGCCGATTTACCGAACGTGCGGGGGTGCGAAACGGGGACGAAACGTGCCCGCGAATTGGTCCGGTTGTGCTAGAACTGGGCCGGGGGACTCCTCAAGGTGCTAGTACTGTTTTGCGCTCGAAGAAATGGCGAAAATAATGCGGGAGGCCCTGCGCCCATTTTTCCGCCCGAAAAGGCCAAAATCCGTAAGCTATAGCACACGGATTGCGGCCAAATTTCGTGTTTCGGGGGCGGCATGGGATTTTTGGCTGGCGTGGTCGGGTTTGGTGGGAGTCGGTGGCGGGAGAAAACGGAATCCAATTCCGAGCTCCGAAACTCGTTTAACGGCCATTTTACCGCCAGAGAACGGGTGGGCCAACTCGTCCGATTCAGGCAAAACCGGAGAAAGAACTGGAAGGTAGGTGTGGATCTCAGTTTTTGGTCCAAGAATACGAAGAAACGGCGAGGACCGTGTGCCAAATGCTCGCCCGCGGCCAAGGCCAAGGCACAGGGCCACGCTCGAGCTCCCTATCCTTGCCTCGGTAGCGCGGCCGGAGTGTGTGTTGTGTGTCCGTGAGAGTGTGCGACCTACCTTGGTCGCGAGCATGTGCTGCATTTCGTGCAAGGCAGGGAGCCAGCCTGCAGCCAAGGCCAAGGCCGAGGCACGCAGCCACCCCGTGGCCAAGGCCAAGGCACGCGTCCACCCCGCGGCCAAGGCCATGGCACCCAGCCAGCCCGCAGCCAAGGCCATGGCACCCAGCCAGCCCGCGGCAAAGGCCTTGGCACACAGCCACCCGGTGGCCAAGGCCAAGGCTATGGAACGCAGCCACCCCGAGGCCAAGGCCAAGGCCATGGCCCGTAGCCACCCCGCAGCCAAGGCCAAGGCCGTGTGCTGTAGCTCACGGATCTTGGCCAACTTTTGCGTTTCCGGGGCGGTGCAGGATTTTGGGGTGATGCATTAGATACATGCGACAGTCGAACGTCGGAAAAGAGGGGAGTCAATTTCGAGGTCCGAACCTCGTTTTATGGCCGATTTACCGAGCGTGCGGGGGTGCGAAAAGGGGACGAAACGTTCCCTCGAATAGGTTCAATTGTGGTAGAACTGGGCCGCGGGCCTCCTCACGGCGCAACTAGCCACCCCGCGGCCTCCTCACGGTGCAAGTACTGTTTTCCGAGCTCCGAAACTCGTTTTACGGCCATCTTACCAGCAGCGAACGGCTGCCCAAACGGGTGGGCCAACTCATCCGATTCAGGCAAAACCGGAGAAAGAAGTGTAAGGTAGGTGTGGATCTCAGTTTTTGGTCCAAGAATACGAAGAAACGGCGAGGACCGTGTGCTCACATTTTGGCCAAATGCTTGCCCGCGGCCAAGGCCAAGCCATGAGGCCACCCCGCGGCCAACGCCAAGTCACAAGGCCACGCCCGAGCTCCCTATCCTTGCATCGGGAGCGCGGCCGGAGTGTGTGTTGTGTGTGCGTGGGAGTGTGTGACCTGCCTTGGTCGTGAGCATATGCTTCATTTCGAGAAAGGCACGTAGCCAGCCAGCGACCAAGGCCAAGGCCGAGGCACGCACCCACCCCGCGGCCAAGGCCAAGGCCGTGTGCTGTCGCTCACGGATCTTGGCCAACTTTCGCGTTTCCGGGGTGGTGCGGGATTTTGGGGTGATGCATTAGATACGTGTGACAGTCGAACGTCGGGAAAGAGGGGAGTCGATTTTGAGGTCCGAACGTCGTTTTACGGCCGATTTACCGAGGGTGCGGGGGTGCGAAAAGGGGATGAAACGTGCCCTCGAATTGGTCCGATTGTGGTAGAACTGGGCCGGGGGCCTCCTCACGGCGCAAGTACTGCTTTCCGCTCGAAGAAATGGCGAAAATAATGCGGGAGGCCCTGCGCCCTTTTTTCCGCCAGAAAAGGCCAAAATCCGTGAGCTATAGCACACGGATTGTGGCCAAATTTCGCGTTTCGGGGGCGGCGTGGGATTTTGGGCTGGCGTCGTCGGGTTTGGTGGGAGTCGGTGGTGGGAGAAAACTGAATCCAATTCTGAGCTCCGAGACTCGTTTTACGGCCATCTTACCGGCAGCGAACGGGTGCCCAAACGGGTTGGCCACCTCGTCCGATTCAGGCAAAACCGGAGAAAGAAGTGGAAGGTAGGTGTGGATCTCAGTTTTTGGTCCAAGAATACGAAGAAACGGCGAGGACCGTGTGCTCACATTTTGGCCAAATCCTTGCCCGTGGCCAAGGCCAAGCCACGCAGCCACCCCGCGGCCAACGCCAAGGCACAGGGTCACGCTCGAGCTCCCTATCCTTGCCTCGGGAGCGCAGCCTGAGTGTGTGTTGTGTGTGCGTGAGAGTGTGCGACCTGCCTTGGTGGCGAGCAAGCGCTGCATTTCGAGCAACGCACGGAGCCAGCCCACGGCCAAGGCCAAGGCCAAGGCACGCAGCCACCCCGTGGCCAAGGCCAAGGCACGCGTCCACCCTGCGGCCAAGGCCATGGCACCCAGCAGGCCCGCGGCCAAGGCCATGGCACCGAGCCAGCCCGCGGCCAAGGTCTTGGCACGCAGCCACCCTGAGGCCAAGGCCAAGGACATGGCACGCAGCCACCCCGCGGCCAAGGCCAAGGCCGTGTGCTGTAGCTCACGGATCTTGGCCAACTTTCGCGTTTCCGGGGCGGTGCGGGATTTTGGCGTGATGCATTAGATACATGCGACAGTCGAGCATTGGAAAAGAGGGGAGTCGATTTTGAGGTCCGAACTCGTTTTACGGCCGATTTACCGAGGGTGCGGGGGTGCGTAAAGGGGTCGAAATGTGCCCGCGAAGTGGTCCGATTGTGGTAGAACTGGGCCGGGGGCCTCCTCACGGTGCAAGTACTGCTTTCCGCTCGAAGAAATGCAAAAAAAAGGCGGGAGGCCCTGCGCCCATTTTTCCGCCGGAAAAGGCCAAATACGTTAGATATAGCACAGGGATTGTGGCCAAATTTCGCGTTTCGGCGGCGGTGTGGGATTTTGGGCTGTCGTCGTCGGGTTTGGTGGGAGTTGGTGGCAGGAGAAAACGGAATCCAATTCCGAGCTCCGAAACTCGTTTTACGGCCATCTTACCGGAAGCGAACGGGTGCCCAAACGGGTGGGCCAACTCGTCGGATTCAGGAAAAACCGGAGAAAGAAGTGGAAGGTAGGTGTGGATCTCAGTTTTTGGTCCAAGAATACGAAGAAACGGCGAGGACCGTGTGCTCACATTTTGGCCAAATGCTCGCCCGCAGCCAAGGCCAAGCCACGCAGCCACCCCGCGGCCAACGGCAAGGCACAGGGCCACGCTCGAGCTCCTATCCTTGCCTCAGGAGCGCGACCGGAGTGTGCGTTGTGTGTGCGTGAGAGTGTGCGACCTGCCTTGGTCGCGAGCATGTGCTGCATTTCGTGCAAGGCACGGAGCCAGCCCGCAGCCAAGGCCAAGGCCAAGGCACGCAGCCATCCCGTGGCCAAGGCCAAGGCCAAGGCACGCGTCCACCCCGCGGCCAAGGCCATGGCCCTCAGCCACCCTGTGGCCAGGGCCAAGGCCGTGTGCTGTCGCTCACGGATCTTGGCCAACTTTCGCGTTTCCGGGGTGGTGCGGGATTTTGGGGTGATGCATTAGATACGTACGACAGTCGAACGTCGGAAAAGAGGGGAGTCGATTTTGAGGTCCGAAACTCGTTTTACGGCCGATGTACCGAGAGTGCGGGGGTGCGAAAATGGGACGAAACATGCCATCGAATTGGTCCGATTGTGGTAGAACTGGGCCGGGGGCCTCCTCACGGCGCAAGTACTGCTTTCCGCTCGAAGAAATGGCAAAAATAATGGGGGAGGCCCTGCGCCCATTTTTCCGCCAGAAAAGGCCAAAATCCGTGAGCTATAGCACACGGATTTTGGCCAAATTTCACGTTTCGGGGGCAGCGCGGGATTTTGGGATGGCGTCGTCGGGTTTGGTGGGAGTCGGTGGCGGGAGAAAACGAAATCCAATTCCGAGCTCCGAAACTCGTTTTACGGCCATCTTACCGGCAGCGAATGGGTGCCCAAACGGGTGGGCCAACTCGTCCGATTCAGGCAAAACCGGAGAAAGAAGTGGAAGGTAGGTGTGGATCTCAGTTTTTGGTCCAAGAATACGAAGAAACGGCGAGGACCGTGTGCTCACATTTCGGCCAAATGCTCGCCCGCGGCCAAGGCCAAGCCACGCAGCCACCCCGCGGCCAACGCCAAGGCACAGGGCCACGCTCGAGCTCCCTATCCTTGCCTCGGGAGCGCGACCGGAGTGTGTGTTGTGTGTGCGTGAGAGTGTGTGACCATGCCTTGGTCTCGAGCATCTGCTGCATTTCGAGCAAGGCACGGAGCCAGCCCGCGGCCAAGGCCAAGGCAGAGGCACGCAGCCACCCCGTGGCCAAGGCCAAGGCACGCGTCCACCCCGCGGCTAAGGCCATGGCACCCAGCCAGCCCACGGCCAAGGCCTTGGCACGCAGCCACCCCGAGGCCAAGGCCATGGCACGCAGCCCCCCCGCAGCCAAGGCCAAGGCCGTGTGCTGTAGCTCACGGATCTTGGCCAACTTTCGCGTTTCCGGGGCGGTGCCGGATTTTGGGGTGATGCATTAGATACGTGAGACAGTTGAGCGTTGGAAAAGAGTGGAGTCGATTTGGAGGTCCGAACCTCGTTTTACGGCCGATTTACCGAGGGTGCGGGGATGCGAAAAGGGGAAGAAACGTGCCCGCGAATTGGTCCGATTGTGGTAGAACTGGGCCGGGGGCCTCCTCACGGTGCAAGTACTGTTTTCCGATCGAAGAAATTGCGAAAATGATGCGGGAGGCCTTGCGCCCATTTTTCCCCCGGAAAAGGCCAAAATACGTGAGCTATAGCACACGGATTGTGGCCAAATTTTGCGTTTCGGGGGCGGCATGGGATTTTGGGCTGGTGTGGTCGGGTTTCGTGGGAGTCAGTAGTGGGAGAAAACGGAATCCAATTCCAAGCTCCGAAACTCGTTTTACAGCCATCTTACCGGCAGCGAACGGGTGCCCAAACAGGTGGGGCCACTCGTCCGATTCAGGCAAAACCGGAGAAAGAAGTGGAAGGTAGGTGTGGATCTCAGTTTTTGGCCCAAGAATACGAAGAAACGGCGAGGACCGTGTGCTCACATTTTGTCCAAATGCTCGCCCGAGGCCAAGGCCAAGCCATGCCGCAACCCCGCGGCGAACCCGAGGGCACAGGGCCACGCTCGAGCTCCCTATCCTTGCCTCGGGAGCGCGGGCGGAGTGTGTGTTGTGTGTGCTGTGTGTGCGTGAGAGTGTGCGACCTGCCTTGGTCGTGAGCATGTTCTGCATTTCGAGCAAGGCACGGAGCCAGCCCGCGGCCAAGCCCAAGGCCGAGGGACGCAGCCACCCCGTGGCCAAGGCCATGGCACGCAGCCACCCCGAGGCCAAGGCCAACACCATGGCTCGCAGCCACCCCGCGGCCAAGGCCAAGGCCGTGTGCTGTCGCTCACGGATCTTGGCCAACTTTCGTGTTTCCGGGGCGGTGCAGGATTTTGGGGTGATGCATTAGATACATGCGACAGTCGAACGTCGGAAAAGAGGGGAGTCGATTTCGAGGTCCGAACCTCGTTTTACGGCCGATTTACCGAGGGTGCGGGGGTGCGAAAAGTGGACGAAACGTGCCCTCGAATTGGTCCGATTGTGGTAGAGGACCGTGTGCTCACATTTTGGCCAAATACTCGCCCGCGGCCAAGGCCAAGCCACGCAGCCACCGCGCGGCCAACGCCAAGGCACAGGGCCACGCTCGAGGTCCCTATCCTTGCCTCGGGAGCGCGGCCGGAGTGTGTGTTGTGTGTGCGTGAGAGTGTGCGACCTGCCTTGGTCGCGAGCATTTGCTGCATTCCAAGCAAGGCACGGAGCCAGCCCGCAGACAAGGCCTAGGCACACAGCCAGCCCGCGGCCAAAGCCTTGGCACGCAGCCACCCCGAGGCCAAGGCCAAGGCCATGGCACACAGCCACCCCATGGCCAAGGCCAAGGCCATGGCACGCAGCCACCCCGCGGCCAAGGCCAAGGCCGTGTGCTGTAGCTCACGGATCTTGGCCAACTTGCGCGTTTCCGGGGAGGTGCGGGATTTTGGGGTGATGCATTAGATACGTGCGACAGTCGAGCGTTGGAAAAGAGGGGAGTTGATTTCAAGGTCCGAACCTCATTTTACGGCCCATTTACTGAGCGTGCGGGGGTGTGAAAAGGGGACAAAACGTGCCCTCGAATTTGTCCGATTGTGGTAGAACTGGGCCGGGGGCCTCCTCACGGCGCAAGTACTGCTTTCCGCTAAAAGAAATGGCAAAAATAATGCGGGAAGCCCTGCGCTCATTTTTCCGCCAGAAAAGGCCAAAATCCGTGAGCTATAGCACACAGCCACCCGGTGGCCAAGGCCAAGGCCATGGCACCCAGCCACCCTGCGGCCAAGGCCTAGGCACGCAGCCACCGCGCGGCCAAGGCCAAGGCCGTGTGCTGCCGCTCACAGATCTTGGCCAACTTTCGCGTTTCCGGGGCGGTGCGGGATTTTGCAGTGATGCATTAGATACGTGCGACAGTCGAAAGTCGGAAAAGAGGGGAGTCGATTTCGAGGTCCGAAACTTGTTTTACGGCCGATTTACCGAGGGTGCGGGGGTACGAAAAGGGGACCAAACGTGCCCTCGAATTGGTCCGATTGTGGTAGAACTGGGCCGGGGGCCTCCTCACGGTGCAAGTACTGCTTTCCGCTCGAAGAAATGGCGAAAATAATGCGGGAGGCCCTGCGCCCATTTTTCCGCCAGAAAAGGCCAAAATCCGTGAGCTATAGCACACGGATTGTGGCCAAATTTCGCGTTTCGGGGGCTGCGTGGGATTTTGGGCTGGCGTCGTCGGGTTTGGTGGGAGTCGGTGGCGGGAGAAAACGGAATCCAATTCCGAGCTCCGAAACTCGTTTTACGGCCATCTGGAATGATGCATTAGATACGTGCGACAGTCGAACGTCGGAGAAGACGGGAGTCGATTCCGAGGTCTGAACCTCGTTTTACGGCCAATTTACTGAACGTTCGGTGGTGCGAAAAGGGGACGAAACGTGCCCGTGAATTGGTCCGGTTGTGGTAGAACTGGGCCGGGGGCCTCCTCACTGTGCTAGTACTTTTTTGCGCTCAAAGAAATGTCGAAAATAATGCAGGAGGCCGTGCGCCCATTTTTCCGCCCGAAAAGGCCAAAATCCGTGACCTATAGCACACGGATTGCGGCCAAATTTCGTCTTTCGGGGGCGGCGTGGGATTTTTGGCTGGCGTGGTCGGGTTTGGTGGGAGTCGGTGGCAGGAGAAAACGGAATCCAATTCCGGGCTCCGATACTCGTTTAACGGCCATTTTACCGCCAAAGAACGGGTTCCCAAACGGGTGGGCCAACTCGTCCGATTCAGGCAAAACCGGAGAAAGAAGTGGAAGGTAGGCGTGGATCTCAGTTTTTGGTCCAAGAATGTGAAGCAACGGCGAGGACCGTGTCCTCACATTTTGGACAAATGCTCGCCCGCGGCCAAGTCCAACCCCAAGGCACGCGGCCACCCCACGGCCAAGTCCGAGGCACAGGGCCACGCTCGAGCTCCCTATTCTTTCCCCGGGAGCGCGGCCCAAGTGTGTGATGTGTGTGCGCGACAGTGTTCGACGAGCCTTGGTCGCGACCATGTGCTGCATTTCGAGCAAGGCACGGAGCCAGCCCGCGGCCAAGCCCAAGGCCGAGGGACGCAGCCACCCCGTGGCCAAGGCCATGGCACGCAGCCACCCCGAGGCCAAGGCCAACACCATGGCTCGCAGCCACCCCGCGGCCAAGGCCAAGGCCGTGTGCTGTCGCTCACGGATCTTGGCCAACTTTCGTGTTTCCGGGGCGGTGCGGGATTTTGGGGTGATGCATTAGATACATGCGACAGTCGAACGTCGGAAAAGAGGGGAGTCGATTTCGAGGTCCGAACCTCGTTTTACGGCCGATTTACCGAGGGTGCGGGGGTGCGAAAAGTGGACGAAACGTGCCCTCGAATTGGTCCGATTGTGGTAGAACTGGGCCGGGGGCCTCCTCACGGCGCAAGTACTGCTTTCCGCTCGAAGAAATGGCAAAAATAATGCGGGAGGCCCTGCGCCCATTTTTCCGCCAGAAAAGGCCAAAATCCGTGAGCTATAGCACACGGATTGTGGCCAAATTTCGCTTTTCGGGGGCGGCGTGGGATTTTGGGCTGGCGTCGTTGGGTTTGGTGGGAGTCGGTGGTGGGAGAAAACGGAATCCAATTACGACCTCCAAAACTAGTTTTATGGCCATCTTACCGGAAGCGAACGGGTGCCCAAATGGGTGGGCCACTCTTCCGATTCAGGCAAAACCGGAGAAAGAAGTGGAAGGTAGGTGTGGATCTCAGTTTTTGGTCCAAGAATACGAAGAAACGGCGAGCACCGTGTGCTCACATTTTGGCCAAATGCTCGCCCGCGGCCAAGTCCAAGCCCAAGGCACGCGGCCACCCCACTGCCAAGGCCGAGGCACAGGGCCACGCTCGAGCTCCCTATCCTTGCCCCGGGAGCGCGGCCCAAGTGTGTGTTGTGTGTGCGCGAGAGTGTTCGACGTGCCTTGGTCGCGAGCATGTGCTGCATTTCGAGCAAGGCACGGAGCCAGCCCGCGGCCAAGGCCGAGGCATGAAGCGACCCCGTGGCCAAGACCAAGGCACGCGTCCACCCCGCGGCCAAGGCCATGGCACCCAGCCAGCCTGCGGCCAAGGCCTAGGCACGCAACCAGCCCGCGGCCAAGGCCTAGGCACGCAGCCAGCCCGCGGCCAAGGCCTTGGCACGCAGCCACCCCGAGGCCAAGGCCAAGGCCATGGCACGCAGCCACCCCGCGGCCAATGCCAAGGCCGTGTGCTGTCGCTCACGGATCTTGGCCAACTTTCGCGTTTCCAGGGCGGTGCGGGATTTTGGGGTGACGCGTTAGATACGTACGACAGTCGAATGTCGGAAAAGAGGGGAGTCGATTTCGACGTCCGAACCTCGTTTTACGGATGATTTACCGAGGGTGCGGGAGTGCGGAAAGGGGACGAAACGTGCCCTCGAATTGCTCCGATTGTGGGGCCGGTGGCCTCCTCACGGCGCAAGTACTGCCTTCCGCTCGAAGAAATGGCAAAAATAATGCGGGAGGCCCTGCGCCCATTTTTCCGCCAGAAAAGGCCAAAATCCATGAGCTATAGCACACGGATTGTGGCCAAATTTCGCGTTTCGGGGTCGGCGTGGGATTTTGGGCCGGCGTCATCGGGTTTGGTGGGAGTCGGTGGTGGGAGAAAACGGAATCCAATTCCGAGCTCCGAAACTCGTTTTACGGCCATCTTACCGGCAGCGAACGGGTGCCCAAACGGGTGGGCCAACTCGTCCGATTCAGGCAAAACCGGAGAAAGAAGTGGAAGGTAGGTGTGGATCTCAGTTTTTGGTCCAAGAATATGAAGAAACGGCGAGGACCGTGCGCTCACATTTTGGCCAAATGCTCGCCCGCGGCCAAGGCCTCGGCACGCAGCCAGCCCGCGGCCAAGGCCTTGGCACGCAGCCACCCCGAGGCCAAGGCCAAGGCCATGGCACGCAGCCACCCCGCGGCCAAGGCCAAGGCCATGGCACGAAGCCACCACGCGGCCAAGGCCGTGTGCTGTAGCTCACGGATCTTGCCCAACTTTCATGTTTCCGGGGCGGTACGGGATTTTGGGGTGATGCATTAGATACGTGCGACAGTCGAACGTCGGAAAAGAGGGGAGTCGATTTCGAGGTCCGAACCTCGTTTTACGGCCGATTTACCGAGGGTGCGGGGGTGCGAAAAGGGGACGAAACGTGCCCTCGAATTGGTCCGATTATGGTAGAACTGGGCCGGGGGCCTCCTCACGGCGCAAGTACTGCTTTCCGCTCGAAGAAATGGCAAAAATAATGCGGGAGGCCCTGCGCCCATTTTTCCGCCAGAAAAGGCCAAAATCCGTGAGCTATAGCACACGGATTGTGGCCAAATTTCGCTTTTCGGGGGCGGCGTGGGATTTTGGGCTGGCGTCGTCGGGTTTGGTGGGAGTCGGTGGCGGGAGAAAACGGAATCCAATTACGACCTCCGAAACTAGTTTTATGGCCATCTTACCGGAAGCGAACGGGTGCCCAAATGGGTGGGCCACTCTTCCGATTCAGGCAAAACCGGAGAAAGAAGTGGAAGGTAGGTGTGGATCTCAGTTTTTGGTCCAAGAATACGAAGAAACGGCGAGGACCGTGTGCTCACATTTTGGCCAAATGCTCGCCCGCGGCCAAGTCCAAGCCCAAGGCACGCGGCCACCCCACGGCCAAGGCCGAGGCACAGGGCCACGCTCGAGCTCCCTATCCTTGCCCCGGGAGCGCGGCCCAAGTGTGTGTTGTGTGTGCGCGAGAGTGTTCGACGTGCCTTGGTCGCGAGCATGTGCTGCATTTCGAGCAAGGCACGGAGCCAGCCCGCGGCCAAGGCCGAGGCATGCAGCGACCCCGTGGCCAAGACCAAGGCACGCATCCACCCCGCGGCCAAGGCCATGGCACCCAGCCAGCCTGCGGCCAAGGCCTAGGCACGCAACCAGCCCGCGGCCAAGGCCTAGGCACGCAGCCAGCCCGCGGCCAAGGCCTTGGCACGCAGCCACCCCGAGCCAAGGCCAAGGCCATGGCACGCAGCCACCCCGCGGCCAATGCCAAGGCCGTGTGCTGTCGCTCAAGGATCTTGGCCAACTTTCGCGTTTCCAGGGCGGTGCGGGATTTTGGGGTGATGCGTTAGATACGTACGACAGTCGAACGTCGGAAAAGAGGGGAGTCGATTTCGAGGTCCGAACCTCGTTTTACGGCCGATTTACCGAGGGTGCGGGGGTGCGAAAAGGGGACGAAACGTGCCCTCGAATTGGTCCGATTATTGTAGAACTGGGCCGGGGGCCTCCTCACGGCGCAAGTACTGCTTTCCGCTCGAAGAAATGGCAAAAATAATGCGGGAGGCCCTGCGCCCATTTTTCCGCCAGAAAAGGCCAAAATCCGTGAGCTATAGCACACGGATTGTGGCCAAATTTCGCTTTTCGGGGGTGGCGTGGGATTTTGGGCTGGCGTCGTCGGGTTTGGTGGGAGTTGGTGGCGGGAGAAAACGGAATCCAATTACGACCTCCGAAACTCGTTTTATGGCCATCTTACCGGAAGCGAACGGGTGCCCAAATGGGTGGCCCACTCTTCCGATTCAGGCAAAACCGGAGAAAGAAGTGGAAGGTAGGTGTGGATCTCAGTTTTTGGTCCAAGAATACGAAGAAACGGCGAGGACCGTGTGCTCACATTTTGGCCAAATGCTCACCTGCGGCCCACGCCAAGGCACAGGGCCACGCTCGAGCTCCCTATCCTTGCCTCAGGAGCGCGGCCGGAGTGTGTGTTGTGTGTGCGTGAGAGTGTGCGACCTGCCTTGGTCGCAAGCATATTGCTGCATTTCGAGAAAGGCACGTAGCCAGCCCGCGGCCAAGGCCAACGCCGAAGCATGCAGCCACCCCGTGGCCAAGGCCTAGGCACGCGTCCACCCCGCGGCCAAGGCCTTGGCACCCAGCCAGCCCGCAGCCAAGGCCTCAGCACGCAGCCACCCCGTGGCCAAGGCCTTGGCACACAGCCACCCGGGGGCCAAGGCCAAGGCCATGGCACCCAGCCACCCCACGGCCAAGGCCTACGCACGCAGCCACCCCGCGGCCAAGGCCAAGGCCGTGTGCTGTCGCTCACGGATCTTGGCCAACTTTTGCGTTTCCGGGGCGGTGCGGGATTTTGGGGTGATGCATTAGATACGTACGACAGTCGAACGTCGGAAAAGAGGGGAGTTGATTTCGAGGTGCGAACCTCGTTTTACGGCCGATTTACCGAGGGTGCGGCGGTGCGAAAAGGGGACGAAACGTGCCCTCGAATTGGTCCAATTATGGTAGAACTGGGCCGGGGGCCTCCTCACGGCGCAAGTACTGCTTTCCGCTCGAAGAAATGGCAAAAATAATGCGGCAGGCCCTGCGCCTATTTTTCCGCCAGAAAAGGCCAAAATCCGTGAGCTATAGCACACGGATTGTGGCCAAATTTCGCGTTTCGGGGGCGGCGTGGGATTTTGGGCTGGCGTGGTCGGGTTTGGTGGGAGTCGGTGGCGGGACAAAAAGGAATCCAATTCCGAGCTCCGAAACTCGTTTTACGGCCATCTTACCGGCAACGAACGGGTGCCCAAACGGGTGGGCCCACTCATCCGATTCAGGCAAAACCGGAGAAAGAAGTGGAAGGTAGGTGTGGATCTCAGTTTTTGGTCCAAGAATACGAAGAAACGGCGAGGACCGTGTGCTCACATTTTGGCCAAATGCTCGCCCGCGGCCAAGGCCAAGCCATGCAGCCACCTGGCGGCCAACGCCAAGGCACAGGGCCATGCTCGAGCTCCCTATCCTTGCCTCGGGAGCGCGGCCGGAGTGTGTGTTGTGTGTGCGTGAGAGTATACGACCTGCCTTGGTCGCGAGCATATGCTGCATTTCGAGAAAGGCACGTAGCCAGCCCGCGGCCAAGGCCAAGGCCGAGGCACGCAGCCACCCCGTGGCCAAGGCCTAGGCACGCAGCCAGCCTACTTTCGCGTTTCCGGCGCGGTGCGGGATTTTCAGGTCATGCATTAGATACGTGCGACAGTCGAACGTCGGAAAAGAGTGGAGTCGATTTCGAGGTCCGAACCTCGTTTTACGGCCGATTTACCGAGGGTGCGGGGGTGCGAAAAGGGGACAAAACGTGCCCTCGAATTGATCCGATTGTGGTAGAACTGGGCCGGGGGCCTACTCACGGCGCAAGTACTGCTTTCCGCTCGAAGAAATTGCAAAAATAATGCGGGAGGCCCAGCGCCCATTTTCCCGCCAGAAAAGGCCAAAATCCGTGAGCTATAGGACACGGATTGTGGCCAAATTTCGCGTTTCGGCGGCGTGGGATTTTTTGCGGGCGTCGTCGGCTTTGGTGGGAGTCGGTGGCGGGAGAAAACGGAATCCAATTTCGAGCTCCGAAACTCATTTTACGGCCATGTTAACGCTAGCGAACGGGTGCCCAAACGGGTAGGCCCACTCATCCGATTCAGGCAAAACCGGAGAAAGAAGTGGAAGGTAGGTGTGGATCTCAGTTTTTGGTCCAAGAATACGAAGAAACGGCACCGTGTTCTCACATTTTGGCCAAATGCTCGCCCGCGGCCAAGGCCAAGCCATGCCGCCACCCCGCGGCCAACGCCAAGGCACAGGGCCACGCTCGAGCTCCCTATCCTTGCCTCGGGAGCGCGGCCGGAGTGTGTGTTGTGTGTGCATGAGAGTGTACGACCTGCCTTGGTCGCGAGCATATGCTGCATTTCGAGAAAGGCACGTAGCCACC
Source organism: Luvunga scandens (assembly GCA_030449905.1). Lineage (NCBI taxonomy): Eukaryota > Viridiplantae > Streptophyta > Magnoliopsida > Sapindales > Rutaceae > Luvunga > Luvunga scandens. Next base: position 92,285 of record JASUUG010000767.1, on the reverse strand, counting down.
CCGCGTCCAAGGCCAAGGCCAAGGCACACAGCCACCCCGTGGCCAAGGCACACAGCCACCCCGTGGCCAAGGCCTAGGCACGCGTCCACCCCGCGGCCAAGGCCATGGCACCCAGCCAGCCCGCGCCCAAGGCCTAGGCACGCAGCCACCCTGCGGCTAAGGCCTTAGCACACAGCCATCCGGTCGCCAAGGCCAAGTCCATGGCACCCAGCCACCCCGTGGCCAAGGCCTAGGCACGCGTCCACCCCGCGGCAAAGGCCTTGGCACCCAGCCGTCGCTCACGGATCTTGGCCAACTTTCGTGTTTCCGGGGCGGTGCGGGATTTTGGGGTGATGCATTAGGTACGTGCGACAGTCGAACGTCGGAAAAGAGGGGAGTCGATTTCGAGGTCCGAACCTAGTTTTTCGGCCGATTTACCGAGGGTGCGGGGGTGCGAAAAGGGGACGCAACGTGCCCTCGAATTGGTCCAATTGTGGTAGAACTGGGCCGGGGGCCTCCTCACGGCGCAAGTACGGCTTTCCGCTCGAAGAAATGGCAAAAATAATGCAGGAGGCCCTTCGCCCATTTTTCCGCCAGAAAAGGCCAAAATCCGTGAGCTATAGCACACGGATTGTGGCCAAGTTTCGCGTTTCGGGGGCGGCGTGGGATTTTGGGCTGGCGTCGTCGGGTTTGGTGGGAGTCGGTGGCGGGGGAAAACGGAATCCAATTCCGAGCTCCGAAACTCGTTTTACGGCCATCTTACCGGCAGTGAACGGGTGCCCAAACGGGTGGGCCAACTCGTCCAATTCAGGAAAAATCGGAGAAAGAAGTGGAAGGTAGGTGTGGATCTCAGTTTTTCGTCCAAGAATATGAAGAAACGGCGAGGACCGTGTGCTCACATTTTGGCCAAATGCTCGCCCGCGGCCAAGGCCAAGCCACGCAGCCACCCCACGGCCAAGGCCAAGCCACGCAGCCACCCCGCGGCCAAGGCCTTGGCACACAGCCACCCGGTGGCCAAGGCCAAGGCCATGGCACGCAGCCACCCCACGGCCAAGGCCAAGGCCGTGTGCTGTCGCTCACGGATCTTGGCCAACTTTCGTGTTTCCGGGGCGGTGCGGGATTTTGGGGTGATGCATTAGATATGTGCGACAGTCGAACATTGGAAAAGAGGGGAGTCGATTTCGAGGTCCGAACCTCATTTTAAGGCCGATTTACCGAGGGTGCGGGGGTGCGAAAAGGGGACGAAACGTGCCCTCGAATTGGTCCGATTGTGGTAGAACTGGGCCGGGGGCCTCCTCACGGCGCAAGTACTGCTTTCTGCTCGAAGAACTGGCAAAAATAAAGCGGGAGGCCCTGCGCCCATTTTTCCGCCAGAAAAGGCCAAAATTCGTGAGCTATAGCACACGGATTGCGGCCAAATTTCGCGTTTCCGTGGCGGCGTGGGATTTTAGGCTGGTGTTGTCGGTATTGGTGGGGGTTCACCGTGGGAGAGAGCGGAAGCCGATTCCGGGCTCCGAAACTCGTTTTGTGCCTATTTTTCCCGAGAGCTCTGCTCTGTCCCTTGGCCGCAAGCATGTGCTGCATTTCGGCCAAGGCCAAGGCACGCAGCCAGCCCCGCGGCCAAGGCCAATGCCTAGGCACGTAGCCTGCCCCCGGCCAAGGCCAAGGCACCCAGCCGGCCCGCGGCCAAGGCCTAGGAAAGCAGCCGCGGCCAATTCAGAAACCGGGCGGGGCACAAGCGTCTGTCCGACTTTGTTTGGGCCGAAATTTTGGGAGGTGACGTATTTCGACTGAAGTTATCTTACGGGACTGAAAAGTTGTTCAAACAGCGCTGATGCTCCGGGCCCCTTTTTCGGGCCAAAATGGCCAAAGACCTTGCGCTGTAGCTCACGGATCTGGGCCAACTTTCTTGTTTTCGGGGTGGTGCGGGATTTTGGTGTTATGCATTAGATACGTGCGACAGTCAAACGTCGGAAAAGACGGGAGTCGATTCCGAGGTCCGAACCCCGTTTTACGGCCGAATAACCGAACGTGCGGGGTGCGAAAAGGGGACGAAACGTGCCCGCGAATTGTTCCGATTGTGGCAGAGCTGGGCCGGGGGCCTCCTCGCTCTCCAAGTACTCTTTTCCGCTCGAAGAAATGGCGAACAAGACGCCGGAGGCCCTGGGCCCATGTTTCCCCCGAAATGGCCAAAATCCGTGAGCTATAGCACACGGATTGCGGCCAAATTTCGCGTTTCCGTGGCGGCGTGGGATTTTCGGCTGGTGTTGTCGGTATTCGTGGGGGTTCGCCGTGGGAGAAAGCGGAAGCCGACTCCGGGCTCCGAAACTCGTTTTGTGGCTATTTTTCCCGAGTGCGGCGCTCTGTGCCTTGGCCGCAAGCATGTGCTGCATTTCGGCCAGGGCCAAGGCACGCAGGCAGCCCCGCGGCCAAGGCCAACGCCTAGGCATGCAGCCACCCCGAGGCCAAGGCCAAGGCTCCCAGCCACCCCGCGGCCGGGGCCAAGGCAAGCAGCCCGTCCGCGCGTGGCATCCACGGCCAATGCAGAAACCGGGCGGGGCCCAAGCGTCTGTCCGACTTTGTTTTGGCCAAAATTTTAGGAGGTGACGTATTTGGACTGAAGTTATCTTACGGGACTGAAAAGTTGTTCAAACAGAGTGGATGCTCCGGGCCCGATCTTTCAGGCCAAAATGGCCAAAGACCGTGCGCTGTAGCTCACGGATCTGGGCCAACTTTCTTGTTTTCGGGGCGGTGCGGGATTTTGGGGTTATGCATTAGATACCTGCGACAGTCAAACGTCGGAAAAGACGGGAGTCAATTCCGCAGTCCGAACCCCGTTTTACGGCTGATTAACCGAACGTGCGGGGTGCGAAAAGGGGACCAAACGTGCCCGCGAATTGTTCCGATTGTGGCAGAGCTGGGCCGGGTGCCTCGTCACGCTCCAAGTACTCTTTTCCGCTCGAAGAAATGGCGAACAAGACGCGGGGGGCCCTGGGCCCATGTGTCCCCCGAAATGACCAAAATCCGTGAGCTATAGCACACCGATTGCGGCCAAATTTCGCGTTTCCGTGGCGGCGTGGGATTTTCGGCTGGTGTTATCGGTATTGGTGGGGGAACGCCGCGGGAGAGAGCAGAAGCCGATTCCGGGGCTCCGAAACTCTTTTTGTGGCTATTTTTCCCGAGAGCGCCGCTCTGTGCCTTGGCCGCAAGCATGTGCTGCATTTCGGCCAAGGCCAAGGCCAACGCCTAGGCACGCAGCGACCCCGCGGCCAAGGCCAAGGCACCCAGCCATCCCGCGGCGAAGGTCTAGGTACGTAGCCACCCAGCAGCCAAGGCCAAGGCTCCCAGCCACCCCGCGGCCGGGCCCAAGGCAAGCAGCCCGCCCGCGCGTGGCATCCACGGCCAATACAGAAACCGGGCGGGGCCCAAGCGTCTGTCCGACTTTGTTTGGGCCAAAATTTTAGGAGGTGACGTATTTCGACTGAAGTTATCTTACGGGACTGAAAAGTTGTTCAAACAGCGCGGATGCTCCGGCCACCCATTTTTCGGGCCAAAATGGCCAAAGACCGTGCGCTGTAGCTAACGGATATGGGCCAACTTTCTTGTTTTCTGGACGGTGCGGGATTTTGGGGTTATGCATTAGATACGTGCGACAGCCAAACGTCGGAAAAGACGGGAGTCGATTCCGAGGTCCGAACCCTGTTTTACGGCCGATTAACCGACTGTGCGGGGTGCGAAAATTGGACGAAACGTGCCCGCGAATTGTTCCGATTGTGGCAGAGCTGGGCCGGGGGCCTCCTCACGCTCCAAGTACTCTTTTCCGCTCGAAGAAATGGCGAACAATACGCGGGTGGCCCTGGGCCCATGTTTCCCCCGAAATGGCCAAAATCCGTGAGCTATAGCACACGGATTGCGGCCAAATTTCGCGTTTCCGTGGCGGCGTGGGATTTTTGTCTGTTGTTGTCGGTATTGGCGGGGGTTCGCCGCGGGAGAAATCGGAAGCCGATTCCGGGCTCCGAAACTCATTTTGTGGCTATTTTTCCCGAGTGCGGCGCTCTGTGCCTTGGCCGCAAGCATGTGCTGCATTTCGGCCAAGGCCTAGGCACGCAGCCAGCCCCGCGGCCAAGGCCAACGCCTAGGCACATAGCCACCCAATGCCCAAGGCCAAGGATCCCAGCCACCCCGCGGACGGGGCCAAGGCAAGCAGCCCGCCTGCGCGCGGCATCCGCGGCCAATGCAGAAACCAGGCGGGGCCCAAGCGTCTGTCCGACTTTGTTTGGGCCGAAATTTTAGGAGGTGACGTATTTCGACTGAAGTTATCTTACGGGACTGAAAAGTTGTTCAAACAGCGTGGATGCTCCGGGCCTCATTTTTCGGGCCAAAATGGCCAAAGACCGTGCGCTGTAGCTCACGGATCTGGGTCAACTTTCTTGTTTCCGGGGCGGTGCGGGATTTGGAGGTTATGCACTAGATATGTGCGACAGTCAAACGTCGGAAAAGACGGGAGTCGATTCCGCGGTCCGAACCCCGTTTTATGGCCGATTAACCGAACGTGCGGGGTGCGAAAAGGGGACCAAACGTGCCCGCGAATTGTTCCGATTGTGTCAGAGCTGGGCCGGGGACCTCATCACGCTCCAAGTACTCTTTTCCGCTCGAAGAAATGGTGAACAAGACGCGGGGGGCCCTGGGCCCATGTGTCCCCCGAAATGACCAAAATCCGTGAGCTATAGCACACCGATTGCGGCAAAATTTCGCGTTTCCGTGGCGGCGTGGGATTTTCGGCTGGTGTTATCGGTATTGGTGGGGGAACGCCGCGGGAGAGAGCAGAAGCCGATTCCGGGCTCCGAAACTCTTTTTGTGGCTATTTTTCCCGAGAGCGCCGCTCTGTGCCTTGGCCGCAAGCATGTGCTGCATTTCGGCCAAGGCCAAGGCCAACGCCTAGGCACGCAGCCACCGCGAGGCCAAGGCCAAGGCACCCACCCATCCCGCGGCGAAGGCCTAGGTACGTAGCCACCCCGCAGCCAAGGCCAAGGCTCCCAGCCACCCCGCGGCCGGGGCCAAGGCAAGCAGCCCGCCCGCGCGCGGCATCCACGGCCAATGCAGAAACCGGGCGGGGCCGAAGCGTCTGTCCGACTTTGTTTGGGCCGAAATTTTAGGAGGTGACGTATTTCGACTGAAGTTATCTTACGGGACTGAAAAGTTGTTCAAACAGCGCGGATGCTCCGGCCACCCATTTTTCGGGCCAAAATGGCCAAAGACCGTGCGCTGTAGCTCACGGATCTGGGCCAACTTTCTTGTTTTCGGGACGGTGCGGGATTTTGGGGTTATGCAATAGATACGTGCGACGGTGAAACGTCGGAAAAGACGGGAGTCGATTCCGAGGTCCGAACCCCGTTTTACGGCCGATTAACCGAACGTGCGGTGTGCGAAAAGGGGACGAAACGTGCCCGCAAATTGTTCCGATTGTGGCAGAGCTGGGCCGGGGGCCTCCTCACGCTCCAAGTACTCTTTTCCGCTCGAAGAAATGGCGAACAAGACGCGGGGGGCCCTGGGCCCATGTTTCCCACGGAATAGCCAAAATCCGTGAGCTATCGCACACGGATTGTGGCCAAATTTCGCGTTTCCGTGGCGGCGTGGGATTTTCGGCTGGTGTTGTCGGTATTGGCAGGGGTTCACCGTGGGAGAAATCGGAAGCCGATTCCGGGCTCCGAAACTCGTTTTGTGGCAATTTTTCCCGAGTGCGGCGCTCTGTGCCTTGGCCGCAAGCATGTGCTGCATTTCGGCCAAGGCCTAGGCACGCAGCCAGCCCCGCGGCCAAGGCCAACGCCTAGGCACATAGCCACCCAATGCCCAAGGCCAAGGCTCCCAGCCACCCCGCGGACGGGGCCAAGGCAAGCAGCCCGCCTGCGCGCGGCATCCACGGCCAATGCGGAAACCGGGCGGGGCCCAAGCGTCTGTCCGACTTTGTTTGGGCCGAAATTTTAGGAGGTGACGTATTTCGACTGAAGTTATCTTACGGGACTGAAAAGTTGTTCAAACAGCGTGGATGCTCCGGGCCTCATTTTTCGGGCCAAAATGGCCAAAGACCGTGCGCTGTAGCTCACGGATCTGGGCCAACTTTCTTGTTTCCGGGGCGGTGCGGGATTTGGAGGTTATGCACTAGATATGTGCGACAGTCAAACGTCGGAAAAGACGGGAGTCTATTCCGCGGTCCGAACCCCGTTTTACGGCCGATTAACCGAACGTGCGGGGTGCGAAAAGGGGACCAAACGTGCCCGCGAATTGTTCCGATTGTGTCAGAGCTGGGCCGGGGACCTCGTCACGCTCCAAGTACTCTTTTCCGCTCGAAGAAATGGTGAACAAGACGCGGGGGGCCCTGGGCCCATGTGTCCCCCGAAATGACCAAAATCCGTGAGCTATAGCACACCGATTGCGGCAAAATTTCGCGTTTCCGTGGCGGCGTGGGATTTTCGGCTGGTGTTATCGGTATTGGTGGGGGAACGCCGCGGGAGAGAGCAGAAGCCGATTCCGGGCTCCGAAACTCTTTTTGTGGCTATTTTTCCCGAGAGCGCCGCTCTGTGCCTTGGCTGCAAGCATGTGCTGCATTTCGGCCAAGGCCAAGGCCAACGCCTAGGCACGCAGCCACCCCGCGGCCAAGGCCAAGGCACCCAGCCATCCCGCGGCGAAGGCCTAGGTACGTAGCCACCCAGCAGCCAAGGCCAAGGCTCCCAGCCACCCCGCGGCCGGGGCCAAGGCAAGCAGCCCGCCCGCGCGCGGCATCCACCACCAATACAGAAACCGGGCGGGGCCCAAGCGTCTGTCCGACTTTGTTTGGGCCGAAATTTTAGGAGGTGACGTATTTCGACTGAAGTTATCTTACGGGACTGAAAAGTTGTTCAAACAGCGCGGATGCTCTGGCCACCCATTTTTCGGGCCAAAATGGCCAAAGACCGTGCGCTGTAGCTCACGGATCTGGGCCAACTTTCTTGTTTTCGGGACGGTGCGGGATTTTGGGGTTATGCAACAGATACGTGCGACGGTGAAACGTCAGAAAAGACGGGAGTCGATTCCGAGGTCCGAACCCCATTTTACGGCCGATTAACCGAACGTGCGGTGTGCGAAAAGGGGACGAAACGTGCCCGCGAATTGTTCCGATTGTGGCAGAGCTGGGCCGGGGGCCTCCTCACGCTCCAAGTACTCTTTTCCGCTCGAAGAAATGGCGAACAATACGCGGGGGGCCCTGGGCCCATGTTTCCCCCGAAACGGCCAAAATCCGTGAGCTATAGCACACGGATTGCGGCCAAATTTCGCGTTTCCATGGCGGTGTGGGATTTTTGGCTGTTGTTGTCGGTATTGGCGGGGGTTCGCCGCGGGAGAAATCGGAAGCCGATTCCGGGCTCCGAAACTCGTTTTGTGGCTATTTTTCCCGAGTGCGGCGCTCTGTGCCTTGGCCGCAAGCATGTGCTGCATTTCGGCCAAGGCCTAGGCACGCAGCCAGCCCCGCGGCCAAGGCCAACGCCTAGGCACATAGCCACCCAATGCCCAAGGCCAAGGCTCCCAGCCACCCCGTGGACGGGGCCAAGGCAAGCAGCCCGCCTGCGCGCGGCATCCACGGCCAATGCAGAAACCAGGCGAGGCCCAAGCGTCTGTCCGACTTTGTTTGGGCCGAAATTTTAGGAGGTAAAGTATTTCGACTGAAGTTATCTTACGGGACTGAAAAGTTGTTCAAACAGCGTGGATGCTCCGGGCCCCATTTTTCGGGCCAAAATGGCCAAAGACCGTGCGCTGTAGCTCACGGATCTGGGCCAACTTTCTTGTTTTCGGGGCGGTGCGGGATTTTGAGGTTATGCACTAGATATGTGCGACAGTCAAACGTCGGAAAAGACGGGAGTCGATTCCGAGGTCCGAACCCTGTTTTACGGCCGATTAACCGAACGTGCGGGGTGCGAAAAGGGACCAAACGTGCCCGCGAATTGTTTCGATTGTGGTAGAGCTGGGCCGGGGGCCTCCTCACGCTCCAAGTACTCTTTTCCGCTCGAAGAAATGGTGAACAAGACGCGGGAGGCCCTGGGCCCATGTGTCCCCCGAAATGGCAAAAATCCGTGAGCTATAGCACACGGATTGCGACCAAATTTCGCGTTTCCGTGGCGGCGTGGGATTGTCGGCTGGTGTTATCGGTATTGGTGGGGGTTCGCCGCGGGAGAGAGCGGAAGCCGATTCTGGGCTCCGAAACTCTTTTTGTGGCTATTTTTCCCCAGAGCTCCGCTCTGTGCCTTGACCGCAAGCATGTGCTGCATTTCGGCCAAGGCCAATGCACGCAGCCAGCCCTGCGGCCAAGGCCAACCCCTAGGCAAGCAGCCACCCCGTGGCCAAGGCCAAGGCACCCAAGGCCAAGGCACCCAGCCAGCCCGCGGCGAAGGCCTAGGCACGCAGCCACCCCGCGGCCAAGGCCAAGGCTCCCAGCCACCCCGCGGCCGGGGCCAAGGCAAGCAGCCCGCCCGGGCGCGGCATCCACGGCCAATGCAGAAACCGGGCGGGGCCCAAGCGTCTGTCCGACTTTGTTTGGGCCGAAATTTTAGGAAGTGACGTATTTCGACTGAAGTTATCTTACAGGACTGAAAAGTTGTTCAAACAGAGCGGATGCTCTGGGCCCCATTTTTCGGGCCAAAATAGCCAAAGACCGTGCGCTGTAGCTCACGGATCTAGGCCAACTTTCTTGTTTTTGGGGCGGTGCGGGATTTTGGGGTTATGCATTAGATACGTGCGACAGTCAAACGTCGGAAAACACGGGAGTCGATTCCGAGGTCCGAACCCTGTTTTACGGCCGATTAACCGAACGTGCGGGTTGCGAAAATGGGACGAAACGTGCCCGCGAATTGTTCCGATTGTGGCAGAGCTGGGCCGGGGGCCTCCTCACGCTCCAAGTACTCTTTTCCGCTCGAGGAAATGGCGAACAAGACGCGGGGGGCCCTGGGCCCATGTTTCCCCCGAAATGGCCAAAATCCGTGAGCTATAGCACACGGATTGCGGCCAAATTTCGCGTTTCCGTGGCGGCGTGGGATTTTCGGCTGGTGTTGTCGGTATTGGTGGGGGTTCGCCGCGGGAGAGAGCGAAAGCTGATTCCTGGCTCCAAAACTCTTTTTGTGGCTATTTTTCCCGAGAGCGCTGCTCTGTGCCTTGGCCGCAAGCATGTGCTGCATTTCGGCCAAGGCCAAGGCACGCAGCCAGCCCTGCGGCCAAGGCCAACGCCTAGGCATGCAGCCACCCCGCGGCCAAGGCCAAGGCACCCAAGGCCAAGGCACCCAGCCAGCCCGCGGCGAAGGCCTAGGCACGCAGCCACCCCGCGGCCAAGGCCAAGGCCAAGGCTCCCAACCACCCCACGGCCGGGGCCAAGGCAAGCAGCCCGCCCGCGTGCGGCATCCACGGCCAATGCAGAAACCGGGCGGGGCCCAAGCGCCTGTCCGACTTTGTTTGGGCCAAAATTTTAGGAGGTGACGTATTTCAACTGAAGTTATCTTACGGGACTGAAAAGTTGTTCAAACAGCGCGGATAATCCGGGCCCCATTTTTCGGGCCAAAATGGCCAAAGACCGTGCGCTGTAGCTCACGGATCTGGGCCAACTTTCTTGTTTTTGGGGCGGTGCGGGATTTTGGGGTTATGCATTAGATACGTGCGACAGTCAAACGTCGGAAAAGACGGGAGTCGATTCCGAGGTCCGAACCCTGTTTTACGGCCGATTAACCGACTGTGCGGGGTGCGAAAATTGGACGAAACGTGCCCGCGAATTGTTCCGATTGTGGCAGAGCTCGGCCTGGAGCCTCCTCACGCTCCAAGTACTCTTTTCCGTTCGAAGAAATGGCGAACAAGACGCGGGGGGCCCTGTGCCCATGTTTCCCCCGAAATGGAAAAAATCCGCACACGGATTGCGGCCAAATTTCGCGTTTCCGTGGCGGCGTGGGATTTTCGGCTGGTGTTGTCGGTATTGGGGGGGGTTCGCCGCGGGAGAGAGCGGAAGCTGATTCCTGGCTCCGAAACTCTTTTTGTGGCTATTTTTCCCGAGAGCGCTGCTCTGTGCCTTGGCCGCAAGCATGTGCTGCATTTCGGCCAAGGCCAAGGCACGCAGCCAGCCCTGCGGCCAAGGCCAACGTCTAGGCATGCAGCCACCCCGCGGCCAAGGCCAAGGCACCCAAGGCCAAGGCACCCAGCCAGCCCGCGGCGAAGGCCTAGGCACGCAGCCACCCCGCGGCCAAGGCCAAGGCTCCCAACCACCACACGGCCGGGGCCAAGGCAAGCAGCCCGCCCGCGCGCAAGTACTGCTTTCGGGTAGTACATGCTTGCTGGGGGCCTCCTCACGGCGCAAGTACTGCTTTCCGCTCGAAGAAATGGCAAAAATAATGCGGGAGGCCCTGCCCCCATTTTTCCGCCAGAAAAGGCCAAAATCCGTGAGCTATAGCGCACGGATTGTGGCCAAATTTCGCGTTTTGGGGGCGGCGTGGGATTTTGGGCTGGCGTCGTCGGGTTTGGTGGGAGTTGGTGGCAGGAGAAAACGGAATCCAATTCCGAGCTCCGAAACTTGTTTTACGGCCATGTTACCGGCAGCGAACGGGTGCCCAAACGGGTGGGCCAACTCGTCCGATTGAGGCAAAACCGGAGAAAGAAGTGGAAGGTAGGTGTGGATCTCAGTTTTTGGTACAAGAATACGAAGAAACGGCGAGGACCGTGTGCTCACATTTTGGCCAAATGCTCGCCTGCGGCCACGGCCAAGCCACGCAGCCACCCCGCGGCCAACGCCAAGGCGCAGGGCCACGCTCGAGCTCCCTATCCTTGGCTCGGGAGCGCGGCCGGAGTGTATGTTGTGTGTGCGTGAGAGTGTGCGACCTGCCTTGGTCGCGAGCATGTGCTGCATTTCGAGCAAGGCACGGAGCCAGCCCGCGGCCAAGGCCAAGGCCGAGGCACGCAGCCACCCCTTGGCCTTGGCCGTGGCCGCAGGCGAGCATTTTGCCAAAATGTGAGCACACGGTCCTCGCCGTTACTTCGTATTCTTGGACCAAAAACTGAGATCCACACCTACCTTCCACTTCTTTCTCCGGTTTTTCCTGAATCGGACGAGTTGGCCCACCCGTTTGGGCACCCGTTCTCTGGCGGTAAAATGGCTGTAAAACGAGTTTCGGATCTCGGAATTGGATGCCGTTTTCTCCCTCCACCGACTCCCACCAAACCCGACCACGGCAGCCAAAAATCCCACACCGCCCCCCGAAACGCGAAATTTGGCCGCAATCCGTGTGCTATAGCCCACGGATTTTGGCCTTTTTGGGCGGAAAAATGGGCGCAGGGCCTCCCCTATATTTTCGCCATTTCTTCGAGTGGAAAACAGTACTAGCACTGTGAGGAGGCCCCCGGCCCAGTTCTACCACAACCGGACCAATTCGCGGGCACATTTCGTCCCCTTTTCGCACCCCCGCACGTTCGGTAAATCGGCTGTAAAACGAGGTTCGGACCTCGTAATCGACTCCAGTCTTCTCTGACGTTCGACTGCTGCACGTATCTAATGCATCACCCCAAAATCCCGCACCGCCCTGGAAATGCGAAAGTTGGCCAAGATCCGAGAGCTACAGAACACGGCCTTGGCCGCGGGGTGGCTGCGTGCCTAGGCCATGTCCGCGGGGTGGCTGCGTGCCTAGGCCTTGGCCGCGGGGTGGCTGGGTGCCATGGCCTTGGCTTTGGCCGCGGGGTGGCACACTCTCGCACACACACAACACACACTTGGACTGCACTCCCGGGGCAAGGATAGGGAGCTCGAGCGTGGCCCTGTGCCTTGGCCTTGGCCGCGGGGTGGCCGCGTGCCTTGGCCTTGGCCTTGGCCTTGGGCGAGCATTTGGCCAAAATGTGAGGACACGGTCCTCAGCCGTTGCTTCGCATTCTTGGACCAAAAACTGAGATCCACATCTACCTTCCACTTCTTTCTCCGGTTTTGCCTGAATCCGACGAGTTGGCCCACCCGTTTGGGAACCCGTTCTCTGGCGGTAAAATTGCCGTAAAATGAGTTTCGGGGCTCGGAACTGGATTCCGTTTTCTCCCGCCACCGACTCCCACCAAACCCGACCACACCAGCCAAAAAACCCACGCCGCCCCCGAAACACGAAATTTGGCCGCAATCCGTAGCTCACGGATTTTGGCCTTTTTCGGGCGGAAAAATGGGCGCAGGGCCTCCCGCATTATTTTTGCCATTTCTTCGAGCGCAAAACAGTACTAGGACCGTGAGGAGGCCCCCGGCCCAGTTCTACAACAACCAGACCAATTCGCGGGCACGTTTCGTCCCCTTTTCGCACCCCCGCACGTTCGGTAAATCGGCCGTACAACGAGGTTCGGACCTCGGAATTGACTCCCGTCTTCTCCGACGTTCGACTGTCGCACGTATCTAATGCATCACCCCAAAATCCCACCCCACCCCGGAAACGCGAAAGTTGGCCAAGATTCGTGAGCTACAGCACACGGCCTTAGCCGCGGGGTGGCTGCGTGCCTAGGCCTTGGCCGCGGGGTGGCTGGGTGCCATGGCCTTGGCCTTGGCCGCGGGGTGGCTGGGTGCCATGGCCTTGGCCTTGGCCGCGGGGTGGCTGCATGCCATGGCCTTGGCCGCGGGGTGGCTGCGTGCCTAGGCCTTGGCCGCAGGTTGGCTGGGTGCCATGGCCTTGGCTTTGGCCGCGGGGTGGCAGTGTGCCTTGGCTTTGGCCGCGGGGTGGCTGCGTGCCTTGCTCGAAATGCATCACATGCTCGCGACCAAGGCACGTCGCACAGTCTCGCACACACACAACACACACTTGGACCGCACTCCCGGGGCAAGGATAGGGAGCTTGAGCGTGGCCCTGTGCCTTGGCCTTGGCCGCGGGGTGGCCGCGTGCCTTGGCCTTGGCCTTGGCCGCGGGCGAGCATTTGGCCAAAATGTGAGGACACGGTCCTCGCCGTTGCTTCGCATTCTTGGACCAAAAACTGAGATCCACACCTACCTTCCACTTCTTTCACCGGTTTTGCCTGAATCGGACGAGTTGGCCCGCCCATTTGGGCACCCGTTCTCTGGCGGTAAAATGGCCGTAAAACGAGTTTCGGAACTCAGAATTGGATTCCGTTTTCTCCCGCCACCGACTCCCACCAAACCCGACCACGCTCGCCAAAAATCCCAGGCCTCCCCCGAAACGCGAAATTTGGCCGCAATCTGTGTGCTATAGCTCACGGATTTTGGCCTTTTCGGGCGGAAAAATGGGTGCAGGGCCTCCCGCATTATTTTCGCCATTTCTTCGATCGCAAAACCGTACTAGCACCGTGAGGAGGCCCCCGGCCCAGTTCTACCACAACCGGACCAATTCGCAGGCACGTTTTGTCCCCTTTTCGCACCCCCGCACGTTCGGTAAATCGGCCGTAAAATGAGATTCGGACCTCGGAATCGACTCCCGTCTTCTCCGACGTTCGACTGTCGCACGTATCTAATGCATCACCCCAAAATCCCACCCCACCCCGGAAACGCGAAAGTTGGCCAAGATTCGTGAGCTACAGCACACGGCCTTAGCCGCGGGGTGGCTGCGTGCCTAGGCCTTGGCCGCGGGGTGGCTGGGTGCCATGGCCTTGGCCTTGGCCACGGGGTGGCTACGTGCCTAGGCCTTGGCCGCAGGGTGGCTGGGTGCCATGGCCTTGGCTTTGGCCGCGGGGTGGCAGTGTGCCTTGGCTTTGGCCGCGGGGTGGCTGCGTGCCTTGCTCGAAATGCATCACATGCTCGCGACCAAGGCACGTCACACACTCTCGCACACACACAACACACACTTGGACCGCACTCCCGGGGCAAGGATAGGGAGCTTGAGCGTGGCCCTGTGCCTTGGCCTTGGCCGCGGGGTGGCCGTGTGCCTTGGCCTTGGCCTTGGCCGCGGGCGAGCATTTGGCCAAAATGTGAGGACACGGTCCTCGCTGTTGCTTCGCATTCTTGGACCAAAAACTGAGATCCACACCTACCTTCCACTTCTTTCACCGGTTTTGCCTGAATCGGACGAGTTGGCCCGCCCGTTTGCGCACCCGTTCTCTGGCGGTAAAATGGCCGTAAAACGAGTTTCGGAACTCAGAATTGGATTCCATTTTCTCCCGCCACCGACTCCCACCAAACCCGACCACGCCCGCCAAAAATCCCAGGCCTCCCCCGAAACGCGAAATTTGGCCGCAATCCGTGTGCTATAGCTCACGGATTTTGGCCTTTTTGGGCGGAAAAATGGGTGCAGGGCCTCCCGCATTATTTTCGCCATTTCTTCGATCGCAAAACCGTACTAGCACCGTGAGGAGGCCCCCGGCCCAGTTCTACCACAACCGGACCAATTCGCAGGCACGTTTTGTCCCCTTTTCGCACCCCCGCACGTTCGGTAAATCGGCCGTAAAATGAGATTCGGACCTCGGAATCGACTCCCGTCTTCTCCGACGTTCGACTGTCGCACGTATCTAATGCATCACCCCAAAATCCCACCCCACCCCGGAAACGCGAAAGTTGGCCAAGATTCGTGAGCTACAGCACACGGCCTTAGCCGCGGGGTGGCTGCGTGCCTAGGCCTTGGCCGCGGGGTGGCTGGGTGCCATGGCCTTGGCCTTGGCCACGGGGTGGCTGCGTGCCTAGGCCTTGGCCGCGGGGTGGCTGGGTGCCATGGCCTTGGCCGTGGGGTGGCTGCGTGCCTAGGCCTTGGCCGCAGGGTGGCTGGGTGCCATGGCCTTGGCTTTGGCCGCGGGGTGGCAGTGTGCCTTGGCTTTGGCCGCGGGGTGGCTGCGTGCCTTGCTTGAAATGCATCACATGCTCGCGACCAAGGCACGTCGCACACTCTCGCACACACACACAACACACACTTGGACCGCACTCCCGGGGCAAGGATAGGGAGCTTGAGTGTGGCCCTGTGCCTTGGCCTTGGCCGCGGGGTGGCCGCGTGCCTTGGCCTTGGCCTTGGCCGCGGGCGAGCATTTGGCCAAAATGTGAGGACACGGTCCTCGCTGTTGCTTCGCATTCTTGGACCAAAAACTTAGATCCACACCTACCTTCCACTTCTTTCACCGGTTTTGCCTGAATCGGACGAGTTGGCCCGCCCGTTTGGGCACCCGTTCTCTGGCGGTAAAATGGCCGTAAAACGAGTTTCGGAACTCAGAATTGGATTCCGTTTTCTCCCGCCACCGACTCCCACCAAACCCGACCACGCCCGCCAAAAATCCCAGGCCTCCCCCGAAACGCGAAATTTGGCCGCAATCCGTGTGCTATAGCTCACGGATTTTGGCCTTTTCGGGCGGAAAAATGGGTGCAGGGCCTCCCGCATTATTTTCGCCATTTCTTCGATCGCAAAACCGTACTAGCACCGTGAGGAGGCCCCCGGCCCAGTTCTACCACAACCGGACCAATTCGCAGGCACGTTTTGTCCCCTTTTCGCACCCCCGCACGTTCGGTAAATCGGCCGTAAAATGAGATTCGGACCTCGGAATCGACTCCTGTCTTCTCCGATGTTCGACTGTCGAACGTATCTAATGCATCACCCCAAAATCCCGCACCGCCCCGGAAACGCGAAAGTTGGCCAAGATCCGTGAGCTACAGCACACGGCCTTGGCCGCGGGGTGGCTGCGTGCCTAGGCCTTGGCAGCGGCGTGGCTGGGTGCCATGGCCTTGGCCTTCGCCACGGGGTGGCTGCGTGCCTTGGCCTTGGCCGCGGGCTGGCTGCGTGCCTTGCTCGAAATGCAGCACATGCTCGCGACCAAGGCACGTCGAACACTCTTGCACACACACAACACAAACTTGGGCCGCGCTCCCAGAGCAAAGATAGGGAGCTCGAGCGTGGCCTTGAGCCTTGCCCTTGGCCACGGGGTGGCCGCGTGCCTTGGCCGCGGGCGAGCATTTGGCCAAAATGTGAGCACACGGTCCTCGCCGTTGCTTCGTATTCTTGGACCAAAAACTGAGATCCACACCTACCTTCCACTTCTTTCTCCGGTTTTGCCTGAATCGGACGAGTTGGCCCACCCGTTTGGGCACCCGTTCTCTGGCGGTAAAATGGCCGTAAAACGAGTTTCGGAGCTCGGAATTGGATTCCGTTTTCTCCCGCCACTGACTCCCACCAAACCCAACCACGCCAGCCAAAAATCCAACACCGCCGCCGAAACACGAAATTTCGCCGCAATCCGTGTGCTATAGCTCACGGATTTTGGCCTTTTCGGGCGGAAAAATGGGCGCATGGGCTCCCGTATTATTTTCGACATTTGTTCGATCGAAAAACAGTACTAGCACCGTGAGGAAGCCACCGGCCACTTTCTACCACAACCGGACCAATTCGCGGGCATGTTTCGTCCCCTTTTCGCACCCCCGCACGTTCGTTAAATCAGACGTAAAACGAGGTTCGGACCTCGGAATTGACTCCCGTCTTCTCCGACGTTCGACTGTCTCACGTATCTAATGCATCACCCCAAAATCCCGCCCTGCCCCGGAAACGCGAAAGTTGGCCAAGATCCGTGTCCTACAGCACACGGCCTTGGCCGCGCGGTGGCTGCATGCCTAGGTTTTGGCCGCGGGGTGGCTGGGTGCAATGGCCTTGGCCTTGGCCACGGGGTGGCTGCGTGTCTAGGCCTTGGCCGCGGGGTGGCTGGGTGCCATGGTCTTGGCCTTGGCCGGGGGCTGGCTGCGTGCCTAGGCCTTGGTCGCGGGGTGGCTGTGTGCCATGGCCTTGGCCTTGGCCGCGGGATGGCTGCGTGCCTTGGCCTTGGCCGCGGGCTGGCTGCGTGCCTTGCTCGAAATGCAGCACATGCTCGCGACCAAGGCACGTCGCACACTCTCGCGCACACACAACACAAACTTGGGCCGCGCTCCAGGGGCAAGGATAGGGAGCTCGAGCGTGGCCCTGTGCCTTGGCCTTGGCCGCGGGGTGGCTGCGTGTCTTGGCCGCGGGCGAGCATTTGGCCAAAATGTGAGCACACGGTCCTCGCCGGTTCTTCGTATTCTTGGACCAAAAACTGAGATCCACACCTACCTTCCACTTCTTTCTCCGGTTTTGCCTTAATCGGACGAGTTGGCCCACCCATTTGGGCACCCGTTCTCTGGCGGTAAAATGGCCGTAAAACGAGTTTGGGAGCTCAGAATTGGATTCCGTTTTCTCCCGCCACCGACTCCCACCAAACCCGACCACGCCAGCCAAAAATCCCAGGCCGCCCCCGAAACACTAAATTTGGCCACAATCCGTGTGCTATAGCTCACGGATTTTGGCCTTTTCGGACGGAAAAATGGTCGCAGGGCCTCTCATAGGAGGTTGCGGGGCTTTCCCGAACCTTAATTTTGTGTTTCTCTTATGTTTTCACGCATTTTTTGTAGCACGAATTTTTTAACCCTAACTTTTTGCAACAATAAGACATTTTAATTTGGATTTGACCACAGAAAGCAGCAACTTAAATGTCCAATTGTGATGTGAAATCGTTAATTATTTGATTTATAATTAACTTGTATCTTAGATCCAAATATAAATTTTATTTGCGAGTCGTATATTGATATTTTAAGTTGTCTCAATGGTAGGCTTGAAAATTTATTTGCATTTTTGACCTAGATGTTAGGGGTTCAAGCGAGAGCTAAAGCTTCGAATATTCTCTTCAAATATTATTACATTAATTTCAAAAACAACATATCTGAATATTTCACATTTAATTTAAAAATTATTTTCTGCTGCATATTAGGATATATATGCAATCGACAATCGAGGTATTAGTGCAATTTTGGACCCACCAGCAGTAGACACCACCAGTCCTTGAGCTGACTCTCACCCCCCAAAAAAAAAGTATATTGAATTACGGTGTGATTTTTTCCATGATGGTAGAAAAAAATGTGAAATACTATTAAATAGAAAGAGAAAAATATTTCGTAGCACGAAAAGAGGTGTTTTTGGCCTCACGTGGCATCTTTGGGAGTGGGGGCAAAACGGGTGCTCACGGCCAAGGCACGGGGCCACGCTCAAGCTCCCTATCCTTGCCTCGGGAGCGCGCGTTGGCTGCACCATACCTGGGCATTGGCCGCGGCACGAAAGTTGGACCAGATCCGCGAG
The DNA here is from genome assembly GCA_030449905.1 of Luvunga scandens. NCBI lineage: Eukaryota > Viridiplantae > Streptophyta > Magnoliopsida > Sapindales > Rutaceae > Luvunga > Luvunga scandens. The sequence continues at coordinate 74,229 of JASUUG010000767.1, read as the reverse complement.
CTACAGCACACGGTCTTTGGCCATTTTGGCCCGAAAAATGGGGCCCGGAGCTTCCGCGCTGATTCCCCCACTTTTGAGTCCCATAAGATAACTTCAGTTGAAATACGTCACCTCCTAAAATTTCGGCCCAAACAAAGTGGGACAGACGCTTGGGCCACGCCCGCTATATGCATTGGCCGTTGATGCCGCGTGCGTGCGGGCTGCGTGCGGGCTGCCTGCCTTGGACTTGGCCGCGGGGTGGCTGCGTGCCTTGACCTTGGCCGCGGGCTGGCTGCGTGCCTTGCTCGAAATGCAGCACATGCTCGAGACCAAGGCACGTCGTACACTCTCGCGCACACACAACACACACTTGGGCCGCGCTCCCGGGGCAAGGATAGGGAGCTCGAGCGTGGCACTATGCCTTGGCCTTGGCCGCGGGCGAGCATTTGGCCAAAATGTGAGCACACGGTCCTCGCCGTTGCTTCGTATTCTTGGACCAAAAACTGAGATCCACACCTACCTTCCACTTCTTTCTCCGGTTTTGCCTGAATCGGACGAGTTGGCCCACCCGTTTGGGCACCCGTTCTCTGGCGGTAAAATGGCCGTAAAACGAGTTTCGGAGCTCGGAATTGGATTACCTTTTCTCCTGCCACCGACTCCCACCAAACCCGACCACGCCAGCCAAAAATCCCACGCCGCCCCCGAAACGCGAAATTTGGCCGCAATCCGTGTGCTATAGCTCACGGATTTTGGCCTTTTCGGGCGGAAAAATGGGTGCAGGGCCTCCCGCATTATTTTCGCCATTTCTACGAGAGGAAAACAGTACTAGCACCGTGAGGAGGCCCCCGGCCCAGTTCTACCACAATCGGACCAATTCGCGGGCACGTTTCGTCCCCTTTTCGCACCCCCGCACCCTCGGTAAATCGGCCGTAAAACGAGGTTCGGACCTCGAAATCGTCTCCCCTCTTTTTCAACGCTCGACTGTTGCACGTATCTAATGCATCACCCCAAAATCCCGCACCGCCCCGGAAACGCGAAAGTTGGCCAAGATCCGTGAGCTACAGCACACGGCCTTGGCCTTGGCCGCGGGGTGGCTGCGTGCCATGGCCTTGGCCGCGGGCTGGCTGCGTGCCTAGGCCTTGGCCGCGGGCTGGCTGGGTGCCATGGCCTTGGCCGCGGGGTGGACGCGTGCCTTGGCCTTGGCCACGGGGTGGCTGCATGCCTTGGCCTTGGCCATGGCCGCGGGCTGGCTCCGTGCCTTGCTCGAAATGCAGCACATGCTCGCGACCAAGGCAGGTCGCACACTCTCACGCACACACAACATACACTCCGGCCGCGCTCCCAAGGCAAGGATAGGGAGCTCGAGCGTGGCCCTGTGCCTTGGCGTTCGCCGCGGGGTTTCTGCGTGGCTTGACCTTGGCCGCGGGAGAGCATTTGGCCAAAATGTGAGCAAACGGTCCTCGCCGTTTCTTCGTATTCTTGGACCAAAAACTGAGATCCACACCTACCTTCCACTTCTTTCTCCGGTTTTGCCTGAATCGGACGTGTGGGCCAACCCGTTTGGGCACCCGTTCGCTGCCGGTAAGATGGCCGTAAAACGAGTTTCGGAGCTCGGAATTGGATTCCGTTTTCTCCTGCCACTGACTCCCACCAAACCCAACGACGCCAGCCCAAAATCCCACGCCGCCCCCGAAACGCGAAATTTGGCCACAATCCGTGTGCTATAGCTCACGGATTTTGGCCTTTTCCGGGGGAAAAATGGGCGCAGGGCCTCCCGCATTATTTTCACCATTTCTTCGAGCGGAAAACAGTACTTGCGCCGTGAGGAGGCCCCCGGCCCAGTTCTACCACAATCGGACCAATTCGCGGGCACGTTTCGTCCCCTTTTCGCACCCTCGCACCCTCGGTAAATCGGCCGTAAAACGAGGTTCGGACCTCGAAATCGACTCCCCTCTTTTCCAACGCTCGACTGTCGCACGTATCTAATGCATCACCCCAAAATCCCGCACCGCCCCGGAAACGCGAAAGTTGGCCAAGATCCGTGAGCTACAGCACACGGCCTTGGCCTTGGCCGCAGGGTGGCTGCGTGCCATGGCCTTGGCTGTGGGCTGGCTGCGTGCGTAGGCCTTGGCCGCGGGCTGGCTGGGTGCCATGGCCTTCGCCGCGGGGTGGACGCGTGCCTTGGCCTTGGCCACGGGGTGGCTGCGTGCCTCGTCCTTGGCCTTGGCCACGGGCTGGCTCCGTGGCTTGCTAGAAATGCAGCACATGCTCGCGACCAAGGCAGGTCGCGCACTCTCACGCACACACAACACACACTCCGGCCGTGCTCCCGAGGCAAGGATAGGGAGCTCGACCGTGGCCCTGTGCCTTCGCGTTGGCCGCGGGGCGGCTGCGTGGCTTGGCCTTGGCCGCGGGTGAGCATTTGGCCAAAATGTGAGCAGACGGTCCTCGCCGTTTCTTCGTATTCTTGGACCAAAAACTGAGATCCACACCTACCTTCCACTTCTTTCTCTGGTTTTGCCTGAATCGGACGAGTTGGCCCACCCGTTTGGGCACCCGTACGCAGCCGGTAAGATGGCCGTAAAACGAGTTTCGGAGCTCGGAATTGGATTCCGTTTTCTCCCGCCACCGACTCCCACCAAACCCGACCACGCCAGCCCAAAATCCCACGCCGCCCCCGGAATGCGAAATTTGGCCACAATCCGTGTGCTATAGCTCACGGATTTTGGCCTTTTCCGGGGGAAAAATGGGCGCAGGGCCTCCCGTATTATTTTCGCCATTTCTTCGAGCGGAAAACAGTATTTGCGCCGTGAGGACACCCCGGCCCAGTTCTACCACAATCGGACATATTCGCGGGCACGTTTCGCCCCATGTTCGCACCCCGGCACCCTCGGTAAATCGGCCGTAAAACTAGGTTCGGACCTCGAAATCCACTCCCCTCTTTTCCAACGCTCGACTGTGTCACGTATCTAATGCATCACCCCAAAATCCCGCACCGCCCCGGAAACGCGAAAGTTGGCCAAGATCCGTGAGCTACAGCACACAGCCTTGCCCTTGGCCGCGGGGTGGCTGCGTGCCATGGCCTTAGCCTTGGCCGCGGGGTGGCTGCGTTCCATGGCCTTGGCCTTGGCCTCGGGGTGGCTACGTGCCAAGACCTTGGCCGCGGGCTGGCGGCGTGCCTAGGCCTTGACCGCGGGCTGGCTGGATGCCATGGCCTTGGCCGCAGGGTGGACGCGTGCCTTGGCCTTGGCCACGGGGTGGCTGCTTGCCTCGGCCTTGGCCTTGGCCGCGGGCTGGCTCCGTGCCTTGCTCGAAATGCAGCACATGCTCGTGACCAAGGCAGGTCGTAAACTCTCACGCACACACAACACACACTCCGGCCGCGCTCCCGAGGCAAGGATAGGGGGCTCGAGCGTGGCCCTGTGCCTTGGCGTTGGCCGCGGGGTGGCTGCGTGGCTTGGCCTTGGCCGCGGGCGAGCATTTGGCCAAAATGTGAGCACACGGTCCTCGCCGTTTCTTCGTATCCGTGGACGAAAAACTGAGATCCACACCTACCTTCCACTTCCTTCTGCGGTTTTGCCTGAATCAGACGAGTTGGTCCACCCGTTTGGGCACCCGTTCGCTGCCGGTAAGATGGCCGTAAAACGAGTTTCGGAGCTCGGAATTGGATTCCATTTTCTCCCGCCACCGACTCCCACCAAACCTGACGACACCAGCCCAAAATACCACGCCGCCCCCGAAACGCGAAATTTGGCCACAATCCGTGTGCTATTGCTCACGGATTTTGGCCTTTTCTGGCGGAAAAATAGGAGCAGCGCCTCCCGCATTATTTTTTCCATTTCTTCGAGCGGAAAGCAGTACTTGCGCCGTGAGGAGGCCCCCGGCCCAGTTCTACCACAATCGGACAAATTCGAGGGCACGTTTCGTCCCCTTTTCGCACCCCCACACCCTCGGTAAATCGGCCGTAAAACGAGGTTCGGACCTCGAAATCGACTCCCCTCTTTTCCGACGTTCGACTGTCGTACGTTTCTAATGCATCCCCCCAAAATCCCGCACCGCCCCGGAAACGTGAAAGTTGGCCAAGATCCGTGAGCGACAGCACACGGCCTTAACCTTGGCCGCGGGGTGGCTGCGTGCCTAGGCCTTGGCCGCGGGGTGGCTGCGTGCCTAGGCCTTGGCCGCGGGGTGGCTGGGTGCCATGGCCTTGGCCTTGGCCACCGGGTGGCTGTGTGCCAAGGCCTTGGCCGCGTGGTGGCTGCGTACCTACGCCTTGGCCGCGGGCTGCCTGGGTGCCATGGCCTTGGCCGCGGGGTGGACGCGTGCCTTGGCCTTGGCCACCGGGTGGCTGCGTGCCTCGGCCTTGGCCTTGTCCGCGGGCTGGCTCCGTGCCTTGCTCGAAATGCAGCACAAGCTCGCGACCAAGGCAGGTCGCGCACTCTCACACACACACAACACACACTCGGGCCGCGCTCCCGAAGCAAGGATACGGAGCTCGAGCGTGGCCCTGTGCCTTGGCGTTGGCCGCGGGGTGGCTGCGTGGCTTGGCCTTGGCCGCGGGCGAGCATTTGGCCAAAATGTGAGCACACGGTCCTCGCCGTTTCTTCGTATTCTTGGACAAAAAACTGAGATCCACACCTACGTTCCACTTCTTTCTCCGGTTTTGCCTGAATCGGACGAGTTGGCCCACCCGTTTGGGCACCCGTTCGCTGCCGGTAAGATGGCCGTAAAATGAGTTTCTGAGCTCAGAATTGGATTCCGTTTTCTCCCGCCACCGACTCCCACCAAACCCGACCACGCCAGCCCAAAATCCCACGCCGCCCCCGAAACGTGAAATTTGGCCACAATCCGTGTGCTATAGCTCACGCATTTTGGCCTTTTCTGGCGGAAAAATGGGCGCAGGTCCTCCCGCATTATTTTTGTCATTTCTTCGAGCGGAAAGCAGTACTTGCGCCGTGAGGAGGCCCCCGGCCCAGATCTACCACAATCGGACCAATTCGCGGGCACGTTTCGTCCCCTTTTCGCACCCCCGCACCCTCGGTAAATCGGCCGTAAAACGAGGTTCGGACCTCGAAATCGACTCCCCTCTTTTCCAACGGTCGACTGTCGCACGTATCTAATGCATCACCCCAAAATCCCACACCGCCCCGGAAACGCGAAAGTTGGCGAAGATCCGTGAGCTACAGCACACGGCCTTGGCCTTGGCCGCGGGCAGGCTGCGTGCCTATGCCTTGGCCGAGGGCTGGCTGGGTGCCATGGCCTTGGCCGCGGGCTGGCTGGGTTCCATGTCCTTGGCCGCGGGGTGGACGCGTGCCTTGGCCTTGGCCGCGCGGTGGCTGCGAGCCTCGTCCTTGGCCTTAGCCGCGGGCTGGCTCCGTGCCTTGCTCGAAATGCAGCACATGCTCGCGACCAAGGCAGGTCGCACACTCTCACCCACACACAACACACACTCCGGCCGCGCTCCCGAGGCAAGGATAGGGAGCTCGAGCATGGCCCTGTGCCTTGGCGTTGGCCGCGGGGTGGCTGCATGCCTAGGCCATGGCCGCGGGGTGGCTGGGTGCCGTGGCCTTGGCCTTGGCCTTGGCCTTGGCCACCGGGTGGCTGTCTGCCAAGGCCTTGGCCACGGGGTGGCTGCGTGCCTAGGCCTTGGCCGCGGGCTGGCTGGGTGCCATGGCCTTGGCCGCGGGGTGGACGCGTGCCTAGACCTTGGCCACGGGGTGGCTTTGTGTTTCGGCCTTGGCCTTGGGAACGGGCTGGCTACGTGCCTTTCTCGAAATGCAGCATATGCTCGCGACCAAGGCAGGTCGTACACTCTCACGCATACCCAACACACACTCCGGCCGCGATCCCGAGGCAAGTATAGGGAGCTCGACCGTGGCCCTGTGCCTTGGCGTTGGCCGCGGGGTGGCTGCGTGGCTTGACCTTGGCCGCGGGCGAGCATTTGGCCAAAATGTGAGCACACGGTCCTCGCCGTTTCTTCATATTCTTGGACAAAAAACTGAGATCCACACCTACCTTCCACTTCTTTCTCCGGTTTTTCCTGAATCGGACGAGTTGGCCCACCCGTTTGGGCACCCGTTCCCTGCCGGTAAGATGACCGTAAAATGAGTTTCGGAGGTCGGAATTGGATTCCGTTTTCTCCCGCCACCGACTCCCACCAAAGCCGACCATGCCAGCCCAAAATCCCACGCCGCCCCTGAAACTCGAAATTGGGGCACAATCCGTGTGCTATAGCTCACGGATTTTGGCCTTTTCTGGCGGAAAAATGGGCGCAGGGCCTCCCGCATTATTTTTGCCATTTCTTCGAGCGGAAAGCAGTACTGGCGCCGTGAGGAGGCCCCCGGCCCAGTTCTACCAAAATCGGACCAATTCGAGGGCACGTTTCGTCCCCTTTTCGCACCCCCGCACCCTCGGTAAATCGGCCGTAAAACGAGGTTCGGACCTCCAAATCGACTCCCCTCTTTTCCGACGTTCGACTGTCGCATGTATCTAATGCATCACCCCAAAATCCCGCACTGCCCCGGAAACGCGAAAGTTGGCCAAGATCCGTGAGCGACAGCACACGGACTTGGCCTTGGCCGCGGGGTGGCTGCGGGCCATGGCCTTGGCCTTGGCCTCGGGGTGGCTGCGTGCCATGGCCTTGGCCTTGGCCACCGGGTGGCTGTGTGCCAAGGCCTTGGCCGCGGGCTGGCTGGCTGCCATGGCCTTCGCCGCGGGCTGGCCGGGTGCCATGGCCTTGGCCGCGGGGTGGACGCGTGCCATGGCCTTGGCCGCGGGGTGGCTGCGGGCAATGGCCCTGGCCTTGGCCTCGGGGTGGCTGCGTGCCATGGCCTTGGCCTTGGCCACCGGGTGGCTGTGTGCCAAGGCCTTGGCCGCGGGCTGGCGGGCTGCCATGGCCTTGGCCGCGGGCTGGCCGGGTGCCATGGCCTTGGCCGCGGGGTGGACGCGTGCCATGGCCTTGGCCGCGGGGTGGACGCGTGCCTCGGCCTTGGCTACGGGGTGGCTGCGTGCCTCGGCCTTGGCCTTGGCACACGGGCTTGCTCCGTGCCTTGCTCGAAATGCAGCACATGCTCGCGACCAAGGCAGGTCACACACTCTCACGCACACACAAGACACACTCGGGCCGCGCTCCCGAGGCAATGATAGGGAGCTCGAGCGTGGCCATGTGCCTTGGCGTTGGCCGCGGGGTGGCTGCGTGGCTTGGCCTTGGCCGCGGGCTAGCATTTGGCCAAAATGTGAGCACACTGTCCTCGCCGTTTCTTCATATTCTTGGACCAAAAACTGAGATCCACACCTACCTTCCACTTCTTTCTCCAGTTTTTCCTGAATCGGACGAGTGGGGCCACCCTTTTGGGCACCCGTTCGCTGCCGGTAAGATGGCCGTAAAACGAGTTTCGGAGCTCGGAATTGGATTCCGTTTTCTCCCGCCACCGACTCCCACCAAACCCGACGACGCCAGCCCAAAATCCCACGCCGCCCCCAAAACGCGAAATTTGGCCACAATCCGTGTGCTATAGCTCACTGATTTTGGCATTTTCCGGGGGAAAAATGGGCGCAGGGCCTCCCGCATTTTTTTCGCCATTTCTTCGAGCGGAAAACAGTTCTTGCACCGAGAGGAGGCCCCCGGCCCAGTTCTACCACAATCGGACCAATTCGCGGGCGCGTTTCGTCCCCTTTTCACACCCCCACACCCTCGGTAAATCGGCCATAAAACGAGGTTCGGACCTCGAAATCGACTCCCCTCTTTTCCAACGCTCGACTGTCGCACGTATCTAATGCATCACCCCAAAATCCTGCACCGCCCCGGAATCTCGAAAGTTGGCCAAGATCCGTGAGCTACAGCACACGGCCTTGGCCTCGGCCGCGGGGTGGCTGCGTGCCATGGCCTTGGCCTTGGCCGCGGGCTGGCTCCGTGCCTTGCTCGAAATGCAGCACATGCTCGCGACCAAGGCAGGTCGCACACTCTCACGCACACACAACTCACACTCCGGCCGCGCTCCCGAGGCAAGGATAGGGAGCTCGAGCGTGGCCCTGTGCCTTGGCGTTGGCCGCACGGTGGCTGCGTGGCTTGACCTTGGCCGCGGGCGAGCATTTGGCCAAAACGTGAGCACACGGTCCTCACCGTTTCTTCGTATTTTTGGACCAAAAACTGAGATCCACACCTACCTTCCACTTCTTTCTCCGGTTTTGCCTGAATCGGACGAGTTGGCCCACCCGTTTGGGCACCCGTTCGCTGCCGGTAAGATGGCCGTAAAACGAGTTTCGGAGCTCGGAATTGGATTCCGTTTTCTCCCACCACCGACTCCCACCAAAGCCGACCACGCCTGGCCAAAATCCCACGCCGCCCCCGAAACTTGAAATTGGGGCACAATCCATGTGCTATAGCTCACGGATTTTGGCCTTTTCTGGCCGGAAAATGGGTGCAGGGCCTCCCGCATTATTTTTGTCATTTCTTCGAGCGGAAAGCAGTACTTGCGCCGTGAGGAGGCCCCCGGCCCAGTTCTACCACAATCGGACCAATTCGAGGGCACGTTTCGTCCCCTTTTCGCACCCCCGCACCCTCGGTAAATCGGCCGTAAAACGTGGTTCGGACCTCGAAATCGACTCCCCTCTTTTCCGACGTTCGACTGTCGCACGTATCTAAGGCATCACCCCAAAATCCCGCACCGCCCCGGAAACACGAAAGTTGGCCAAGATCCGTGAGCGACAGCAAACGGACTTGGCCTTGGCCGCGGGGTGGCTGCGGGCCATGGCCTTGGCCTTGGCCTCGGGGTGGCTGCGTGCGATGGCCTTGGCCTTGGCCACCGGGTGGCTGTGTGCCAAGGCCTTGGCCGCGGGCTGGCTGGCTGCCATGGCCTTGGCCGGGGGCTGGCTGGGTGCCATGGCCTTTGCCGCGGGGTGGACGCGTGCCTTGGCCTTGGCCACGGGGTGGCTGCGTGCCTCGTCCTTGGCCTTGGCCACGGGCTGGCTCCGTGGCTTGCTAGAAATGCAGCACATGCTCGCGAGCAAGGCAGGTCGCGCACTCTCACGCACACACAACACACACTCCGGCCGTGCTCCCGAGGCAAGGATATGGAGCTCGACCGTGGCCCTTTGCCTTGGCGTTGGCTGCGGGGTGGCTGCATGGCTTGGCCTTGGCCGCGGGTGAGCATTTGGCCAAAATGTGAGCACACGGTCCTCGCCGTTGCTTCGTATTCTTGGACCAAAAACTGAGATCCACAGCTGCCTTCCACTTCTTTCTCCGTTTTCTCCCACCACCGACTCCCACCAAACCCGACCACGCCAGCCCAAAATCCCACGCCGACCCCGAAACGCGAAATTTGGCCACAATCCGTGTGCTATAGCTCACGGATTTTGGCCTTTTCCGTGGGAAAAATGGGCGCAGGTCCTCCCGCATTATTTTCGCAAATTAGTTGAGCAGAAAACAGTACTTGCGCCGTGAGGAGGCCCCCCGGCCCAGTTCTACCACAATCGGACCAATTCGCAGGCATGTTTCGTCCCCTTTTCGCACCCCTGCACTCTCGGAAATTCGGCCATAAAACGAGGTTCGGACCTCGAAATCGACTCCCCTCTTCTCCAAACTTCGACTGTCGCACGTATCTAATGCATCACCCCAAAATCCTGCAATGCCCCGGAAACGCGAAAGTTGGCCAAGATCCGTGAGCTACAGCACACGGCCTTGGCCGTGGCCACACCGCGGGCTGGCTCCCCGCACGTTCGGTTAATCGGCCGTAAAACGGGGTTCGGCCCTCGGAATTGACTCCCGTCTTTTCCGATGTTTGACTGTCGCACGTATCTAATGCATAACCCCAAAATCCCGCACCGCCCCGAAAACAAGAAAGTTGGCCCAGATCGGTGAGCTACAGCGCACGGTCTTTGGCCATTTTGGCCCGAAAAATGGGGCCCGGAGCATCCGCGCTGTTTGAACAACTTTTCAGTCCCATAAGATAACTTCAGTCGAAATACGTCAGCTCCTAAAATTTCGGCCCAAACAAAGTCGGACGGACGCTTTAGCCCCGCCCGGTTTCTGCATTGGCCGTGGATGCCGCGCGCGGGCGGGCTGCCTGCCTTGGCCCCGGCCGCAGGGTGGCTGGAAGCCTTGGCCTTGGCCGCGGGGTGGCTGCATGCCTAGGCCTTCGCCGCGGACTGGCTGGGTGCCTTGGCCTTGGGTGCCTTGGCCTTGGCCGCGGGGTGGCTGCGTGCCTAGGCGTTGGCCTTGGCCGCGGGGCTGGCTGTGTGCCTTGGCCTTGGCCGAAATGCAGCACATGCTTGTGGCCAAGGCACAGAGCGCCGCACTCGGGAAAAATAGCCACAAAACGCGTTTCGGAGCCCGGAATCGGCTTCCGCTTTCTCCCGCGGCGAACCCCTGCCAATACCGACAACACCAGCCGAAAATCCCACGCCGCCACGGAAACGCGAAATTTGGCCGCAATCCGTGTGCTATAGCTCACGGATTTTGGCCATTTCGTGGGAAACATGGGCCCAGGGCCTCCCGCGTCTTGTTCGCCATTTCTTCGAGCGGAAAAGAGTACTTGGAGCGTGAGGAGGCCCCCGGCCCAGCTCTGCCACAATCGGAACAATTCGCAGGCACGTTTCGTAACCTTTTTGCACCCCGCACGTTCGGTTAATCGGGCGTAAAACGGGGTTCGGACCTCGGAATCGACTCCCGTCTTTTCCGACATTTGACTGTCGCACGTATCTATTGCATAACCCCAAAATGCCGCACCTCCCCGAAAACATGAAAGTTGGCCCAGATCCGTGAGCTACAGCGCACGGTCTTTGGCCATTTTGGCCCGAAAAATGGGGCCCGGAGCATCCGCGCTGTTTGAACAACTTTTCAGTCCCGTAAGATAACTTCAGTCGAAATACGTCACCTCCTAAAATTTTGGCCCAAACAAAGTTGGAAAGACGCTTGGGCCCCGCCCGGTTTCTGCATTGGCCGTGGATGCCGCGCGCGGGCGGACTGGTTGCCTTGGCCCCGGCCGCGGGGTGGTTGGGAGCCTTTGCCTTGGCCGCGTGGCGGCTGCGTGCCTACACCTTCGCCGCGGGCTGGCTGGGTGCCTTGGCCTTGGGTGCTTTGGCCTTGGCCGCGGGGTGGCTGCGTGCCTAGGCGTTGGCCTTGGCCGTAGGGCTGGCTGCGTGCCTTGGCCTTGGCCGAAATGCAGCACATGCTTGCGGCCAAGACACAGAGCGGCGCTCTCGGGAAAAATAGCCACAAAAAGAGTTTCGGAGCCCAGAATCGGCTTCCGCTTTCTCCCGCAGCGAACCCCCACCAATACCGACAACACCAGCCGAAAATCCCATGCCGCCACGGAAACGCGAAATTTGGCCGCAATCCGTGTGCTATAGCTCACGGATTTTGGCCATTTCGGGGGAAACATGGGCCCAGGGCCCCCCGCGTCTTGTTCGCCATTTCTTCGAGCGGAAAAGAGTACTTGGAGCGTGAGGAGGCCCCCGGCCCAGCTCTGCCACAATCGGAACAATTCGCGGGCACGTTTCGTCCCCTTTTCGCACCCCGCACGTTCGGTTAATCGGCCGTAAAACGGGGTTCGGACCTCGGAATCGACTCCCGTCTTTTCCGACGTTTGACTGTCGCACATATCTAATGCATAACCCCAAAATCCCGCACCGCCCCGAAAACATGAAAGTTGGCCCAGATCCGTGAGCTACAGCGCACGGTCTTTGGCCATTTTGGCCCGAAAAATGGGGCCCGGAGCATCCGCGCTGTTTGAACAACTTTTCAGTCCCGTAAGATAACTTCAGTCGAAATACGTCACCTCCTAAAATTTTGGCCCAAACAAAGTCGGACAGACGCTTGGGCCCCGCCCGGTTTCTGCATTGGCCGTGAATGCCGCGCGCGGGCGGACTGGTTGCCTTGTCTCCGGCCGCGGGGTGGCTGGGAGCCTTGGCCTTGGCCGCGGGGTGGCTGCGTGCGTAGGCCTTCGCCGTGGGGTGGCTCGGTGCTTTTGCCTTGGGTGCCTTGGCCTTGGCCGCGGTGTGGCTGCGTGCCTAGGCGTTGGCCTTGGCCGCGGGGCTGGCTGCGTGCCTTGGCCTTGGCCGAAATGCAGCACATGCTTGCGGCCAAGGCACAGAGCGCCGCACTCGGGAAAAATTGCCACAAAATGAGTTTCGGAGCCCGGAATCGGCTTCCGCTTTCTCCCGTGGTGAAACCCCGCCAATACCGACAACACCAGGCGAAAATCCCACGCCGCCATGGAAACGCGAAATTTGGCCGCAATCCGTGTGCTATAGCTCACGGATTTTGGCCATTACGTGGGAAACATGGGCCCAGGGCCTCCCGCATCTTGTTCGCCATTTCTTCGAGCGGAAAAGAGTACTTGGAGCGTGAGGAGGCCCCCGGCCCACCTCTGCCACAATCGGAACAATTCGCGGGCACGTTTCGTAACCTTTTCGCACCCCGTACGTTCGGTTAATCGGCGTAAAACTGGATTCGGACCTCGGAATCGACTCCCGTCTTTTCCGACGTTTGACTGTCGCACATATCTAATGCATAACCCCAAAATCCCGCACCGCCCCGAAAACAAGTAAGTTGTCCCAGATCCGTGAGCTACAGCGCACGGCCTTTGGCCATTTTGGCCCGAAAAATGGGGCCCGGAGCATCCGCGCTGTTTGAACAACTTTTCAGTCCTGTAGGATAACTTCAGTCGAAATACGTCACCTCCTAAAATTTCGGCCCAAACAAAGTCGGACAGACGCTTGGGCCCCGCCCGGTTTCTGCATTGGCCGTGGTTGCCGTGCGGGCGAGCTGCTTGCCTTGGCCCCGGCCGCGGGGTGGTTGGGAGCCTTGGCCTTGGCTGCGGGGTGGCTGCGTGCCTAGGCCTTCGCCGCGGGCTGGCTGGGTTCCTTGGCCTTGGGTGCCTTGGCCTTGGCCGCGGGTTGGCTGCGTGCCTAGGCGTTGGCCTTGGCCACAGGCCTGGCTGCGTTCCTTGGCCTTGGCCGAAATGCAGCACATGCTTGCGGCCAAGGCACAGACTGGCGCTCTCTGGAAAAATTGCCACAAAACGAGTTTCGGAGCCCGGAATCGGCTTCCGCTCTCTCCCGCAGCGAACCCCCACCAATACCGACAACACCAGCATAAAATCCCACGCCGCCACGAAAACGCGAAATTTGGCCGCAATCCGTGTGCTACAGCTCACGGATTTTGGTCATTTCGGGGGAAATATGGGCCCAGGGCCACCCGCGTCCTTTTCGCCATTTCTTCGAGCGGAAAAGAGTACTTGGAGCGTGAGGAGGCCCCCGGCCCAGCTCTGCCACAATCGGAAAAATTCGCGGTCACGTTTCATCCCCTTTTCGCACCCCGCACGTTCGGTTAATCGGATGTAAAGCGGGGTTCGGACGTCGGAATCGACTCCCGTCTTTTCCAACGTTTGATTGTCGCACGTATCTATTGCATAATCCCAAAATCCCGCACCGCCCCGAAAACAAGAAAGTCGGCCCAGATCCGTGAGCTACAGCGCACGGTCTTTGGCCATTTTGCCCCGAAAAATGGGGCCGGGAGCATCCGCGCTGTTTGAACAACTTTTCAGTCCCGTAAGATAACTTCAGTCGAAATACGTCACCTCCTAAAATTTCGGCCCAAACAAAGCCGGACAGACGCTTGGGCCCTGCCCGGTTTCTGCATTGGCCGTGGATGCCGCGCGCGGGCGGACTGCTTGCCTTGGCCCCGGCCGCGGGATGGCTGGGAGCCTTGGCCTTGGCCGCGAGGTGGCTGCGTGCCTAGGCCTTCGCCGCGGGCTGGCTGGGTGCCTTGGCCTTGGCCGCGGGCTGGCTGCGTGCCTTGGCCTTGGCCGAAATAAAGCACATGCTTGCGGCCAAGGCACAGAGCGCCGCACTCGGGAAAAATAGCCACAAAACGAGTTTCGGAGCCCGGAATCGGCTTCAACTTTCTTCCGCGGCGAACCCCCGCCAATACCGACAACACCAGCCCAAAATCCCATGCCGCCACGGAAACGCGAAATTTTGCCGCAATCCGTATGATATAGCTCACGGATTTTGGTCATTTCGGGGGAAACATGGGCCCAGGGCCTCCCGCGTCTTGTTCGCCATTTCTTCGAGCGGAAAAGAGTACTTGGAGCGTGAGGAGGCCCCCGGCCCAGCTCTGCCACAATCGGGACAATTCGCGGGCACGTTTCGTCCCCTTTTCGCACCCCGCACGTTCGGTTAATCGGCCGTAAAACGGGGTTCGGACAGACGCTTGGGCCACGCCAATTTCTGCATTGGCCGTGGATGCCGCGCGCGGGCGGGCTGCTTGCATTGGCCCTGGGCGCGGGGTGGCTGGGAGCCTTGGCCTTGGCCGCGGGGTGGCTGCGTGCCTAGGCGTTGGCCTTGGCCGCAGGGCTGGCTGCGTGCCTTGGCCTTGGCCGAAATGCGGCACATGCTTGCGGCCAAGGCACAGAGCGGCGCTCTCGGGAAAAATAGCCACAAAACGAGTTTCGGAGCCCGGAATCGGATTCCGCTCTCTCCAGCGGCGAACCCCCACCAATACCGACAACACCAGCCTAAAATCCCATGCCGCCATGGAAACGCGAAATTTGGCCGCAATCCGTGTGCTATAGCTCACGGATTTTGGCCATTTCGGGGGAAAAATGGGCCCAGGGCCCCCCGCGTCTTGTTCGCCATTTCTTCGAGCGGAAAAGAGTACTTGGAGCGTGAGGAGGCCCCCGGCCCAGCTCTGCCACAATCGGAACAATTCGCGGGTACGTTTCGTCCCCTTTTCGCACCCCGCACGTTCGGTTAATCGGCCGTAAAACAGAGTTCGGACCTCGGAATCAACTCCTGTCTTTTCCGACGTTGGACTGTCACACGTATCTAATGCATAACCCCAAAATCCCGCACCGCCCCAAAAACAAGAAATTCGGCCCAGCTCCGTGAGCTACAGCGCAAGGTCTTTGGCCATTTTGGCCCAAAAAATGGGGCCCGGAGCATCCGCCCTGTTTGAACAACTTTTCAGTCCTGTAAGATAACTTCAGTCGAAATACGTCACCTCCTAAAATTTTGGCCCAAACAAAGTCGGACAGACGCTTGGGCCCCGCCCGGTTGCTGCATTGGCCGTGCATGCTGCGCGCGGGCGGGCTGCTTGCCTTGGCCCCGGCCGCGGGGTGGCTGGGAGCCTTGGCCTTGGCCGCGGGGTGGCTTTCGTGCCCTTTTCGCACCCCGTTCGGTTAATCGGCCGGAGCTGGCTGGGTGCCTTGGCCTTGGTCGCGTTGGCCTTGGCTAATGGGGTGGCTGCGTGCCAAGGCCTTCAGCTCCGTGAGCTACAGGGTGGCTGGGTGCCTTGGCCTTGGCCCGGGGTGGCATCGTGCCTTTTGAACAACTTTTCAGCCTTGGCAGCAGGGCTGGCTGCGTGCCTTGGCCTTGGCCTAAATGCAGCAAACATGCTTCGGCCAAGGCACAGAGCGGCGCCTCGGGAAAAATAGCCACAAAATGAGTTTCGAGGCCGGCTGCTCGGCTTCCGCTCTCTCCTGGGAGCGAACCCCCACCAATACCGACAACACCAGCCCAAAATCCCTGGGTGCCTTGGCCTTGGTCGGAAACGTGAAATTGGCCGTGGCCGATCAATCCGTGTGCTATAGCTCACGGATTTTGGCCTTAGCCTTGGGAAACATGGGCCCAGGGCGACCAGGGCTTGTTCGCCATTTCTTCAAGCGGAAAAGAGTACTTGGAGCGTGAGGAGGCACAGAGCAGCTCTGCCAAATCGAAAAATGAGTTTCTCGCGGGCACGTTTCGTCCCCTTTTCGCACCCCGCACGTTCGGTTAATCGGCCGTAAAACGGGTTTCGGACCTCGGAATCGACTCCCGTCTTTTCCGACGTTTGACTGTCGCACGTATCTAATGCATAACCCCAAAATCCCGCACCGCCCCGAAAACAAGAAAGTTGGCCCAGATCCGTGAGCTACAGCGCAAGGTCTTTGGCCATTTTGGCCCTAAAAATGGGGCCCGGAGCATCCGTGCTGTTTGAACAACTTTTCAGTGCCGTAAGATAACTTCAGTCGAAATACGTCACCGCCTAAAATTTCGGCCCAAACAAAGTCGGACAGACGCTTGGGCCCCGCCTGGTTTCTGCATTGGCCGTGGATGCCGCGCGCGGTAGGGCTGCTTGCCTTGGCCCCGGCCGCGGGCTGGTTGGTCGCCTTGGCCTTGGCCACAGGGTGGCTGCGTGCCTAGGCGTTGGCCTTGGCCGAAGCGCTGGCTGCGTGCCTTGGCCTTGGCCGAAATGCAGCACATGCTTGTGGCCAAGGCACAGAGCGGCGCTCTCGGGAAAAATAGCCACAAAACGAGTTTCGGAGCCCGGAAGCGGCTTCCGCTCTCTCCTGTGTCTTGTTCGCCATTTCTTCGAGCGGAAAAGAGTACTTGGAGCGTGAGGAGGCCCCCGGCCCAGTTCTGCCACAATCAGAACAATTCACGGGCACGTTTCGTCCCCTTTTCGCACCCCGCACGTTCGGTTAATCGGCCGTAAAAAAGTCGGACAGACGCTTGGGCCCCGCCCGGTTTCTGCATTGGCCGTGGATGCCGCGCGCGGGCGGGCTGGCTGCGTGCCAAGGCCTTGGCCGCGGGCTGGCTGCGTGCCTAGGACTTGGCCGCGGGCTGGCTGGGTGCCATGGCCTTGGCCGCGGGCTGGCTGGGTGCCATGGCCTTGGCCGCGGGGTGGACGCTTGCCTCGGCCTTGGCCACGGGGTGGCTGCGTGCCTCGGCCTTGGCCTTGGCCGCGGGCTGGCTCCGTGCCTTGATCGAAATGCAGCACATGCTCGCGACCAAGGCAGGTCGCACACTCTCACGCACACACAACACACACTCCGGCCACGCTCCCGAGGCAAGGATAGGGAGCTCGAGCGTGGCCCTGTGCCTTGGCGTTGGCCGCGGGGTGGCTGCGTGGCTTGGCCTTGGCGTTGGCCGCGGGGTGGCTGCGTGGCTTGGCCTTGGCCGCGGGCGAGCATTTGGCAAAAATGTGAGCACACGGTCCTCGTCGTTTCTTCGTATTCTTGGACCAAAAACTGAGATCCACACCTACCTTCCACTTCTTTCTCCGGTTTTGCCTGAATCGGACGAGTGGGCCCACCCGTTTGGGCACCCGTTCGCTGCCGGTAAGATGGCCGGAAAACGAGTTTCGGAGCTCGGAATTGGATTCCGTTTTCTCCCGCCACCGACTCCCACCAAACCCGACGACGCCCGCCAAAAATCCCACGCCGCCTCCGAAACGCGAAATTTGGCCACAATCCGTGTGCTATAGCTCATCGATTTTGGTCTTTTCTGGCGGAAAAATGGGCGCTGGGCCTGCCGCATTATTTTTGCCATTTCTTCGAGCGGAAAGTAGTACTTGCGCCGTGAGGAGGCCCCCGGCCCAGTTCTACCACAATCGGACCAATTCGAGGGCACGTTTCGTCCCCTTTTCGCACCCCCGCACCCTCGGTAAATCGGCTGTAAAACGAGATTCGGACCTCGAAATCGACTCCCCTCTTTTCCAACGCTCGACTGTAGTGCGTATCTAATGGATCACCCCAAAATGCCGCACCGCCCCGGAAACGCGAAAGTTGGCCAAGATCCGTGAGCTACAGTACACGGCCTTGGCCTTGGCCGCGGGGTGGCTGCGTGCCATGCCCTTGGCCTTGGCCGTGGGGTGGCTGCGTTCCATGGCCTTGGCCTTGGCCTCGGGGTGGCTGCGTGCCAAGGCCTTGGCCGCGGGCTGGCTGCGTGCCTAGGCCTTGGCCGCGGGCTGGCTGCGTGCCTAGGCCTTGGCCGCGGGCTGGCTGGGTGCCATGGCCTTGGCCGCGGGCTGGCTGGGTGCCATGGCCTTGGCCGCGGGGTGGAAGCGTGCCTCGGCCTTGGCCACGGGGTGGCTGCGTGCCTCGGCCTTGGCCTTGGCCGCGGGGTGGAAGCGTGCCTCGGCCTTGGCCACGGGGTGGCTGCGTGCCTCGGCCTTGGCCTTGGCCGCGGGCTGGCTCCGTGCCTTGCTCGAAATGCAGCACATGCTCGCGACCAAGGCAGGTCGCACACTCTCACGCACACACAACACACCCTCCGGCCGCGCTCCCGAGGCAAGGATAGGGAGCTCGAGCGTGGCCCTGTGCCTTGGCGTTGGCCGCGGGGTGGCTGCATAGCTTGGCCTTGGCCGCGGGCTAGCATTTGGCCAAAATGTGAGCACACGGTCCTCGCCGTTTCTTCGTATTCTTGGACCAAAAACTGAGATCCACACCTACCTTCCACTTCTTTCTCCGGTTTTGCCTGAATCGGACGAGTGGGCCCACCCGTTTGGGCACCCGTTCGCTGCCGGTAAGATGGCCGGAAAACGAGTTTCGGAGCTCGGAATTGGATTCCGTTTTCTCCCGCCACCGACTCCCACAAAACCCGACCATGCCAGCCCAAAATCCCACGCCGCCGCCGAAACGCGAAATTTGGCCACAATCCGTGTGCTATAGCTTACGGATTTTGGCCTTTTCCGGGGGAAAAATGGGCGCAGGGCCTCCCGCATTATTTTTGCCATTTATTCGAGTGGAAAGCAGTACTTGCGCCGTGAGGAGGCCCCCGGCCCAGTTCTACCACAATCGGACCAATTCGAGGGCACGTTTCGTCCCCTTTTCGCACCCCCGCACCCTCGGTAAATTGGCCGTAAAACGAGGTTCGGACCTCAAAATCGACTCCCCTCTTTTCCGACGTTCCACTGTCGCACATATCTAATGCATCACCCCAAAATCCCGCACCGCCCCGGAAACGGGAAAGTTGGCCAAGATCCGTGAGCGACAGCACACGGCCTTGGCCTTGGCCGCGGGGTGGCTGCGTGCCTAGGCCTAGGCCGCGGGGTGGCTGCGTGCCTAGGCCTTGGCCGCGGGGTGGCTGGGTGCCATGGCCTTGGGCTTGGCCACCAGGTGGCTGTGTGCCAAGGCCTTGGCCACGGGGTGGCTGCGTGCCTAGGCCTTGGCCGCGGGCTAGCTGGGTGCCATGGCCTTGGCCGCGGGGTGGATGCGTGCCTAGGACTTGGCAACAGGGTGGCTGCGTGCCTCGGCCTTGGCCTTGGCCGCGGGCTGGCTCCGTGCCTTGCCCGAAATGCAGCACATGCTCGCGACCAAGGCAGGTCGCACACTCTCACGTACACACAACACACACTCCGGCCGCGCTCCCGAGGCAAGGATAGGGAGCTCGAGCGTGGCCCTGTGCCTTGGCGTTGGCCGCGGGGTGGCTGCGTGGCTTGGCCTTGGCCGCGGGCGAGCATTTGGCCAAAATGTGAGCACACGGTCCTTGCCGTTTCTTCGTATTCTTGGACCAAAAACTGAGATCCACACCTACCTTCCACTTCTTTCTCCGGTTTTGCCTGAATCGGACGAGTTGGCCCACCCGTTTGGGCACCCGTTCGCTGCCGGTAAGATGGCCGTAAAACGAGTTTCGGAGCTCGGAATTGGATTCCGTTTTCTCCCGGCACTGACTCCCACCAAACCCGACCACGCCAGCCCAAAATCCCACGCCGCCCCAGAAACGCGAAATTTGGCCACAATCCGTGTGCTATAGCTCACGGATTTTGGCCTTTTCCGGGGGAAAAATGGGCGCAGGGCTTCCCGCTTTATTTTTGCCATTTCTTCGAGCGGAAAGCAGTACTTGCGCCGTGAGGAGGCCCCCGGCCCAGTTCTACCACAATCGGACCAATTCGAGGGCACGTTTCGTCCCCTTTTCGCACCCCCGCACCCTCGGTAAATCGGCCGTAAAACGAGGTTCGGACCTCGAAATCGACTCCCCTCTTTTCCCACTTTCGACTGTCGCACGTATCTAATGCATCACCCCAAAATCCCGCACCGCCCCGGAAACGCGAAAGTTGGCCAAGATCCGTGAGCGACAGCACACGGCCTTGGCCTGGGCCGCGGGGTTGCTGCGTGCCTAGGCCTTGGCCGCGGGGTGGCTGGGTGCCAAGGCCTTGGCCGCGGGGTGGCCGAGTGCCTTGGCCTTGGCCTTGGCCGCGGGCGAGCATTTGGCCAAAATGTGAGCACACGGTCCTTGCCGTTTCTTCGTATTCTTGGACCAAAAACTGAGATCCACACCTACCTTCCACTTCTTTCTCCGGTTTTGCCTGAATCGGACGAGTTGGCCCACCCGTTTGGGCACCCGTTCGCTGCCGGTAAGATGGCCGTAAAACGAGTTTGGCCGCTCGGGTGGATTCCGTTTTCTCCCGGCACCGACTCCCACCAAACCCGACCACGCCAGCCCAAAATCCCACGCCGCCCTAGAAACGCGAAATTTGGCCACAATCCATGTGCTATAGCTCACGGATTTTGGCCTTTTCCGGGGGAAAAATGGGCGCAGGGCCTCCCGCTTTATTTTTGCCATTTCTTCGAGCGGAAAGCAGTACTTGCGCCGTGAGGAGGCCCCCGGCCCAGTTCTACCACAATCGGACCAATTCGAGGGCACGTTTCGTCCCCTTTTCGCACCCCCGCAACCTCGGTAAATCGGCCGTAAAACGAGGTTCGGACCTCGAAATCGACTCCCCTCTTTTCCCACTTTCGACTGTCGCACGTATCTAATGCATCACCCCAAAATCCCACACCGCCCCGGAAACGCGAAAGTTGGCCAAGATCCGTGAGCGACAGCACACGGCCTTGGCCTGGGCCGCGGGGTTGCTGCGTGCCTAGGCCTTGGCCGCGGGGTGGCTGGGTGCCAAGGCCTTGGCCGCGGGGTGGCCGAGTGCCTTGGCCTTGGCCTTGGCCGCGGGCGAGCATTTGGCCAAAATGTGAGCACACGGTCCTTGCCGTTTCTTCGTATTCTTGGACCAAAAACTGAGATCCACACCTACCTTCCACTTCTTTCTCCGGTTTTGCCTGAATCGGACGAGTTGGCCCACCCGCGGGGTGGCTGCATGCCAAGGCTTTGGCCGCGGGCTGGCTGCGTGCCAAGGCCATGGCCGCGGGCTGGCTGCGTGCCTAGGCCATGGCCGCGGGCTGGCTGGGTGCCATGGCCTTGGCCGCGGGGTGGACGCGTGCCTTGGCCTTGGCCACGGGGTGGCTGCGTGCCTCGGCCTTGGCCTTGGCCGCGGGTTGGCTGCGTGCCTTGCTCGAAATGAAGCACATGCTCACGACCAAGGCACGTAGTACACTCTCGCGCACACACAACACACATTTGGGCCGCGCTCCCGGGGCAAGGATAGGGAGCTCGAGCGTGGCCCTGTGCCTTGGCCTTGGCCGCGGGGTGGCCGCGTGCCTTGGCCTTGGCCTTGGCTGCGGGCGAGCGTTTGGCCAAAATGTGAGCACACGGTCGTCGCCGTTGCTTCGTATTCTTGGACCAAAAACTGAGATCCACACCTACCTTCCACTTCTTTCTCCGGTTTTGCCTCGGGGTGGCTGCATGCCAAGGCCTTGGCCGCGGGCTGGCTGCGTGCCTAGGCCTTGGCCGCGGGCTGGCTGGGTGCCATGGCCTTGGCCGCGGGGTGGACGCGTGCCTTGGCCTTGGCCACGGGGTGGCTGCGTGCCTCGGCCTTGGCCACGGGGTGGCTGCGTGCCTCAGCCTTGGCCTTGGCCGCAGGCTGGCTACGTGCCTTTCCCGAAATGCAGCATATGCTCTCGACCAAGGCAGGTCGCACACTCTCATGCACACACAACACACTCCAGCCGCGCTCCCGAGGCAAGGATAGGGAGCTCGAGCGTGGCCCTGTGCCTTGGCGTTGGCCGCGGGGTGGCTACATGGCTTGGCGTTGGCCGCGGGCGAGCATTTGGCCAAAATGTGAGCACACGGTCCTCGCCGTTTCTTCGTATTCTTGGACCAAAAACTGAGATCCACACCTACCTTCCACTTCTTTCTCCGGTTTTGCCTGAATCGGACGAGTGGGCCCACCCGTTTGGGCACCCGTTCGCTGCCTGTAAGATGGCCGTAAAATGAGTTTCGGAGCTCGGAATTGGATTCCGTTTTCACCTGCCACCGACTCCCGCCAAAGCCGACGACGCCAGCCCAAATTCCCACGCCGCCCCCAAAACTCGAAATTTGGCCACAATCCGTGTGCTATAGCCAAGGCCCGCGAATTGGCAGGGTGCCTAGGCTTTGGCCTCGGGGTGGCTGGGTGCCATGGCCTTGGCCGTGGCCGCGGGGTGGCTGCATTAGATACGTGCGGGGGTGCGAAAAGGGGACGCAACGTGCCCGCGAATTGGTCCGGTTGTGGTAGAACTGGGCCGGGGGCCTCCTCACGGTGCTAGTACTGTTTTCCTCTCGAAGAAATGGCGAAAATAATGCGGGAGGCCCTGCGCCCATTTTTCCGCCCGAAAAGGACAAAATCCGTGTGCTATAGCACACGGATTGCGGCCAAATTTCGCGTTTCGGGGGCGGCGTGGGATTTTTGGTGGGCATGGTCGGGTTTGGTGGGAGTCGGTGGAGGGAGAAAACGGAATCCAATTCCGACCTCCGAAACTCGTTTTACGGCCATTTTATCGCCAGAGAACGGGTGCCCAAACGGGTGGGCCCACTCGTCTGATTCAGGCAAAACCAGTGAATGAAGTGGAAGGTAGGTGTGGATCTCAGTTTTTGGTCCAGGAATACGAAGAAACGGCAAAGACCGTGTGCTCACATTTTGGCCAAATGGTCGCCCGCGGCCAAGGCACGCGGCCACCCCGCGGACAAGGCCAAGGCACAGGGCCACGCTAGAGCTCCCTATCCTTGCCCTGGGAGTGCGGCCCAAGTGTGTGTTCTGTGTGCGCGAGAGTCTGCGACGTGCGTTGGTCGCAAGCATGTGCTGCATTTCGAGCATGGCACGCAGCCACCCCGTGGCCAAGGCCAAGGCCATGGCACCCAGCCACCCCGCGGCCAAGGCCTAGGCACGCAGCCACCCCGCTGCCAAGGCCGTGTGCTGTAGCTCACGGATCTTGGCCAACTTTCGCGTTTCCGGGGCGGGGCGGGATTTTGGGGTGATGCATTAGATACGTGCGACAGTCGAACGTCGGAGAAGACGGGAGTCGATTCCGAGGTCCGAACCTCGTTTTACGGCCGATTTACCGAACGTGCGGGGGTGCGAAAAGGGAACGAATTGTGCCCGCGAATTGGTCCGGTTGTGGTAGGACTGGGCCGGGGCCCTCCTCACGGTGCTAATACTGTTTTCCTCTCGAAGAAATGGCGAAAATAATGCGGGAGGCCCTGCGCCCATTTTTCCGCACGAAAAGGCCAAAATCCGTGAGCTATAGCACACGGATTGCGGCCAAATTTCGTGTTTCGGGGGCGGCGTGGAATTTTTGGGTGGCATGGTCGGGTTTGGTGGGAGTCGGTGGCCGGAGAAAACGGAATCCAATTCCGAGCTCCCAAACTCGTTTTACGGCCATTTTACCGCCAGAGAACGGGTGCCCAAACGGGTGGGCCAACTCGTACGATTTAGGCAAAACCGGAGAAAGAGGTGGAAGCTAGGTGTGGATCTCAATTTTTGGTCCAAGAATACGAAGAAACGGCGAGGACCGTGTGCTCAAATTTTGGCCAAATGCTCGCCCGTGGCCAAGGCCAAGCCACGCAGCCACCCCGCGGCCAACGCCAAGGCACAGGGCCACGCTCGAGCTCCCTATCCTTGCCTCGGGAGTGCGGCCGGAGTGTGTGTTGTGTGTGCATGAGAGTGTGCGACCTGCCTTGGTCGCGAGCATGTGCTGCATTTCGAGCAAGGCACGGAGCCAGCCCGCAGCCAAGGCCAAGGCCGAGGCACGCAGCCACCCCGTGGCCAAGGCCAAGGCACGCGTCCACCCCGCGGCCAAGGCCATGGCACCCAGCCAGCCCGCGGCCAAGGCCATGGCACCCAGCCAGCCCGCGCCCAAGGCCTAGGCACGCAGCCAGCCCGCGGCCAAGGCCTTGGCACGCAGCCACCCCGAGGCCGAGGCCAAGGCCATGGCACCCAGCCACCCCGCGGCCAAGGCCAAGGCCGTGTGCTGTAGCTCACGGATCTTGGCCAACTTTCGCGTTTCCGGGGCGGTGCGGGATTTTGGGGTGATGCATTAGATACGTGCGACAGTCGAGCGTTGGAAAAGAGGGGAGTCGATTTCGAGGTCCGAACCTCGTTTTACGGCCGATTTACCGAGGGTGCGGGGGTGCGAAAAGGGGACGAAACGTGCCCTCGAATTGGTCCGATTGTGGTAGAACTGGGCCGGGGGCCTCCTCACGGCGCAATTACTGCTTTCCGCTCGAAGAAATGGAAAAAATAATGCGGGAGGCCCTGCGCCCATTTTTCCTCCAGAAAAGGCCAAAATCCGCGAGCTATAGCACACGGATTGTGGCCAAATTTCGCGTTTCGTGGGCGGCGTGGGATTTTTTGCTGGCGTGGTCGGGTTTGGTGGGAGTCGGTGGCAGGAGAAAAGGGAATCCAATTCCGAGCTCCGAAACTCGTTTTACGGCCATTTTACCGCCAGAGAACGGGTGCCCAAACGGGTGGGCCAACTCGTCCGATTCAGGCAAAACCGGAGAAAGAAGTGGAAGGTAGGTGTGGATCTCAGTTTTTGGTCCAAGAATACGAAGCAACGGCGAGGACCGTGTGCTCACATTTTGGCCAAACGCTCGCCCGCGGCCAAGGCCAAGGCCAAGGCACGCGGCCACCCCGCGGCCAAGGCCAAGGCACAGGGCCACGCTCGAGCTCCCTATCCTTGCCCCGGGAGCGCTGCCCAAATGTGTGTTGTGTGTGCGCGAGAGTGTATGACGTGCCTTGGTCGTGAGCATGTGCTGCATTTCGAGCAAGGCACGCAGCCAGCCCGCGGCCAAGGTCAAGGCACGCAGCCACCCCGCGGCCAAGGCCAAGGCACGCAGCCACCCCGCGGCCAAGGCCAAGGCACGCAGCCACCCCGCGGCCAAGGCCAAGGCACGCAGCCCGCACGCAGCCCGTACGCGCGCGGCATCAACGGCCAATGCATATAGCGGGCGTGGCCCAAGCGTCTGTCCGACTTTGTTTCGGCCAAAATTTTAGGAGGTGACGTATTTCGACCGAAGTTATCTTACAGGACTCAAAAGTGGGGGAAACAGCGCGGAAGCTCCGGGCCCCATTTTTCGGGCCAAAATGGCCAAAGGCCGTGTGCTGTAGCTCGCGGATCTGGTCCAACTTTCGTGCCGCGGCTAATGCCTAGGTATGGTGCAGCCAACGCGCGCTCCCAAGGCAAGGATAGGGAGCTTGAGCGTGGCCCCGTGCCTTGGCCGTGAGCACCCGTTTTGCCCCCCACTCCCAACATGCCACGTGAGGCCAAAAACACCTCTTTTCGTGCTACGAAATATTTTTCTCTTTCTAATTAATAGTATTTCACATTTTTTTCTACCATCATGGAAAAAATCACACCGTAATTCAATATACTTTTTTTTTGGGGGGGTGAGAGTCAGCTCAAGGACTGGTGGTGTCTACTGCTGGTGGGTCCAAAATTGCTCTAATACCTCGATTGTCGATTGCATATATATCCTAATATGCAGCAGAAAATAATTTTTAAATTAAATGTGAAATATTCAGATATGTTGTTTTTGAAATTAATGTAATAATATTTGAAGAGAATATTCGAAGCTTTAGCTCTCACTTGAACCCTTAACATGTAGGTCAAAAATGCAAATAAATTTTCAAGCCTACCATTGAGACAACTTAAAATATCAATATGCAACTCGCAAATAAAATTTATATTTGGATCTAAGATACAAATTAATTATAAATCAAATAATTAACGATTTCACATCACAATTGGACATTTAAGTTGCTGCTTTCTGTGGTCAAATCCAAATTAAAATGTCTTATTGTTGAAAAAAGTTAGGGTTAAAAAATTCGTGCTACAAAAAATGTGTGAAAACATAAGAGAAACACAAAATTAAGGTTCGGGAAAGCCCCGCAAGCTCCTACGAGAGGCCCTGCGCCCATTTTTCTGCCCGAAAAGGCCAAATTCCGTGAGCTATAGCACACGGATTGTGCCCAAATTTAGTGTTTCGGGGGTGGCGTGGGATTTTTGGCTGTCGTGGTCGGGTTTGGTGGGAGTCGGTGGCGGGAGAAAACGGAATCCAATTCCGAGCACCGAAAACTCGTTTTACGGCCATTTTACCGCCAGAGAACGAGTGCCCAATCGGGTGGGCCAACTCGTCCGATTCAGGCAAAACCGGAGAAAGAAGTGGAAGGTAAGTGTGGATCTCAGTTTTTGGTCCAAGAATACGAAGCAACGGCGAGGACCGTGTGCCCACATTTTGGCCAAATGCTCGCCTGCGGCCAAGGCACGCGGCCACCCCGCGGCCAAGGCCAAGGCACAGCGCCACGCTCGAGCTCCCTATCCTTGGCCCGGGAGCGCGGCCCAAGTTTGTGTTGTGTGTGCGCGAGAGTGTGCGATGTGCCTTGGTCGCGAGCATGTGCTGCATTTCGAGCAAGGCACGCAGCCAGCCCGCGGCCAAGGCCAAGGCACGCAGCCACCCCGCGGCCAAGGCCAAGGCCATGGCACACAGCCAACCCGCGGCCAAGGCCTAGGCATGCAGCCAGCCCGCGGCCAAGGCCAAGACCATGGCACCCAGCCACCTCGCGGCCAAGGCATAGGCACGCAGCCACCCCGTGGCCAAGGCCAAGGCACGCAGCCACCCCGTGGCCAAGGCCAAGGCCTAGGCACGCAGCCACCCCGCGGCCAAGGCCAAGGCCATGGCACGCAGCCACCCCGCGGCCAAGGCCAAGGCCATGGCACCCAGCCACCCCGCGGCCAAGGCCTAGGCACGCAGCCACCCCGTGGGCAAGGCCATGGCACCCAGCCACCCCGCGGCCAAGGCCATGTGCTGTAGCTCACGGATCTTGGCCAACTTTCGCGTTTCCAGAGCCGGGCGGGATTTTGGGGTGATGCATTAGATACGTGCGACAGTCGAACATCGGAGAAGACGGGAGTCGATTCCGAGGTCCGAACCTTGTTTTACGTCTGATTTACCGAACATGCGGGGGTGCGAAAAGGGGACGAAACGTGCCCGCGAATTGGTCTGGTTGTGGTAGAACTGGGCCAGGGGCCTCCTCACGATGCTAGTACTGTTTTCCTCTCGAAGAAATGGCGAAAATAATGCGGGAGGCTCTGCGCCCATTTTTTCGCCCGAAAAGGCCAAAATCCGTGAGCTATAGCACACGGATTGCGGCCAAATTTCGCATTTCGGGGGCGGCGTGGGATTTTTGGCGGGCGTGGTCGGGTTTGGTGGGGGTCGGTGGCGGGAGGAAACGGAATCCAATTCCGAGCTCCCAAACTCGTTTTACGGCCATTTTACCGCCAGAGAACGGGTGCCCAAACGGGTGGGCCAACTTGTCGGATTCAGGAAAAACCGGAGAAAGAAGTGGAAGGTAGGTGTGGATCTCAGTTTTTGGTCCAAGAATACGAAGCAACCGCGAGGACCGTGTGCTCACATTTTGGCCAAATGCTCGCCCGCGGCCAAGGCCAAGGCACAGGGCCACGCTCGAGCTCCCTATCCTTGCCCCGGGAGCGCGGCCCAAGTGTGTGTTGTGTGCGCGCGAGAGTGTGCGACGTGCCTTTGTCGCGAGCATGTGCTGCATTTCGAGCAAGGCACGCAGCCAGCCCGCGGCCAAGGCCAAGGCACGAAGCCACCCCTTGGCCAAGGCCAAGGCCATGGCATCCAGCCACCCCGCGGCCATGGCACCCAGCCACCCCGCGGCCAAGGCCAAGGCACGTAGCCACCCCGTGGCCAAGGCCAAGGCCATGGCACGCAGCCACGCCGCTGCCAAGTCCTAGGCAAGCAGCCACCCCACGGCCAAGGCCGTGTGCTGTAGCTCATGTATCTTGGCCAACTTTCGCGTTTCCGGGGCGGTGCGGGATTTTGGGGTGATGCATTAGATACGTGCGGCAGTCGAATGTCAGAGAAGACGGGAGTCGATTCCGAGGTCCGAACCTCATTTTACGGCCGATTTACCGAGCGTGCAGGGTTGCGAAAAGGGGACGAAACGTGCCCGCGAATATGTCCGGTTGTGGTAGAACTGGGCCGGGGGCTCCTCACGGTCCTAGTACTGTTTTATGCTCGAAGAAATGGCGAAAATAATGCGGGAGGCCCTGCACCCATTTTTCCGCCAGAAAAGGCCAAAATTCATGAGCTATAGCACACGGATTGCGGCCAAATTTCGTGTTTCGGGGGCGGGGTGGGATTTTTGGCTGGCGTGGTCGGGTTTGGTGGGAGTCGGTGGCGGGAGAAAACGGTATACAATTCCGAGCTCCGAAACTCGTTTTACGGCCATTTTACCGCCAGAGAACGGGTTCCAAAACGGGTGGGCCAACTCCTCCGATTCAGGCAAAACCGGAGAATGAAGTGGAAGGTCGGTGTGGATCTCAGTATTTGGCCCAAGAATGCGAAGCAACGGCGAGGACCGTGTCCTCACATTTTGGCCAAATGCTCGCCCGCGGCCAAGGCCAAGGCCAAGGCACGCGGCCACCCCGCGGCCAAGGCCAAGGCACAGGGCCACGCTCGAGCTCCCTATCCTTGCCCCGGGAGCGCGGTCCAAGTGTGTGTTGTGTGTGTGCGAGAGTGTGCGACGTGCCTTGGTCGCGAGCATGTGCTGCATTTCGAGCAAGGCACACAGCCAGCCCGCGGCCAATGCCAAGGCACGCAGCGTCCCCGCGGCCAAAGCCAAGGCCAGGGCACCCAGCCACCCCGCGGCCAAGGCCTAGGCACGCAGCCACCAAGCGGCCAAGGCCTAGGCACGCAGCCACCCCGCGGCCAAGGCCGTGTGCTGTAGCTCACGGATCTTGGCCAACTTTCGCGTTTCCGGGGCGGTGCTGGATTTTGGGGTGATGCATTAGATACGTACGACCGTCGAACGTCGGACAAGACGGGAGTCGATTCCGAGGTCCGAACCTCATTTTACGGCCGATTTACCGAACGTGCGGGGGTGCGAAAAGGGGACGAAACATGCCCGCAAATTGGTCCGGTTGTGGTAGAACTGGGCCGGGGGCCTCCTCACGGTGCTAGTACTGTTTTGCGCTCGGAGAAATGGCGAAAATAAGGCGGGAGGCCCTGCGCCCATTTTTCCGCCCGAAAAGGCCAAAATCCGTGCGCTATATAGCACACGGATTGCGGCCAAATTTCGTGTTTCGGGGGCGGCGTGGAATTTTTGCCTGGCGTGGTCGGGTTTGGTGGGAGTCAGTGGCGGGAGAAAACGGAATCCAATTCCGAGCTCCGAAACTCATTTTACGGCCATTTTACCGCTAGAGAACAGGTGCCCAAATGGGAGAGCCAACTCGTCGGATTCAGGCAAGACAAGAGAAAGAAGTGGAAGGTAGGTGTGGATCTCAGTTTTTGGTCCAAGAATACGAACCAACGGCGAGGACAGTGTGCTCACATTTTGGCCAAATGCTCGCCCGCGGCCAAGGCGAAGGCCAAGGCACGCGGCCACCCCACGGCCAAGGCCAAGGCACAGGGCCACGCTCGAGCACACTATCCTTGCCCCGGGAGCGCGGCCCAAGTGTGTGCTATGTGTGCGCGAGAGTGTGCGACGTGCCTTGGTTGCGAGCATGTGCTGCATTTCGAGAAAGGCAAGCAGCCAGCCCGCGGCCAAGGCAACGCACGCAGCCACCCCGCGGCCAAGGGCAAGGCCATGGCACCCAGCCACCCCGCGGCCAAGGCCTAGGCACACAGCCACTCCACGGCCAAGGCCAAGGCCATGGCACCCAGCCACCCCGCGGCCAAGTCCTAGGCACGCAGCCACTCCACGGCCAAGGCCAAGGCCATGGCACCCAGCCACCCCGCGGCCAAGGCCTAGGCACGCAGCCACCCCGCGGCCAAGGCCAAGGCCATGGCACCCAGCCACGCCGCTGCCAAGGCCTAGGCACGCAGCCACCCCGCGGCCAAGGCCGTGTGCTGTAGCTCACGGATCTTGGCCAACTTTCGCATTTCCGGGGCGGTGCGGGATTTTGGGGTGATGCATTAGATACGTGCGACAGTCGAACGTCGGAGAAGACGGGAGTCGATTCCGAGGTCCGAACCTCGTTTTACGGCTGATTTACCGAACGTGCGGGGGTGCGAAAAGGGGACGAAACGTGCCTGCGAATTGGTCCGGTTGTGGTAGAACTGGGCCGGGGGCCTCCTCACGGTGCTAGTACTGTTTTGCGCTCGAAGAAATGGCGAAAATAATGCGGGAGGCCCTGCACCCATTTTTCCGCCCGACAAGGCCAAAATCCGTGAGCTATAGCAAACAGATTGCGGCCAAATTTCGTGTTTCGGGGGCGGCGTGGGATTTTTGGCAGGCGTGGTCGGGTTTGGTGGGAGTCGGTGGCGGGAGAAAACGGAATCCAATTCCGAGCTCCGAAACTCGTTTAACGGCCATTTTACCGCCAGAGAACGGGTGGGCGAACTCGTTCGATTCAGGGAAAACCCGAGAAAGAAGTGGAAGGTAGGTGCGGATCTCAGTTTTTGGTCCAAGAATACGAAGCAACGGCGAGGACCGTGTGCTCACTTTTTGGCCAAATGCTCGCCCGCGGCCAAGGCACGCGGCCACCCCGCGGCCAAGGCCAAGGCACAGGGCCACGCTCGAGCTCCCTATCCTTGCCCCGGGAGCGCGGCCCAAGTTTGTGTTGTGTGTGCGCGAGATTGTGCGACGTGCCTTGGTCGTGAGCATGTGCTGCATTTCGAGCAAGGCACGCAGCCAGCCTGCGGCCAAAGCCAAGGCACGCAGCCACCCCGCGGCCAAGGCCAAGGCCATGGCACCCAGCCACCCCGCGGACAAGGCCTAGGCACGAAGCCACCCCGCGGCCAAGGCCAAGGCCATGGCACCCAGCCACCACGCGGCCAAGGCCTCGGCACGCAGCCACCCCGTGGCGAATGCCAAGGCACGCAGCCACCCTGTGGCCAACGCCAAGGCCATGGCACCCAGCCACCCCGCGGCCAAGGCCAAGGGACGAGGCCACCCCGCAGCCAAGGCCGTGTGCTGTAGCTCATGGATCTTGGCCAACTTTCCAGTTTCCGGGGCGGGGCGGGATTTTGGGGTGATGCATTAGATACGTGCAACAGTCGAACGTCGGAGAAGACGGGAGTCAATTCCGAGGTCCGAACCTCGTTTTACGTCTGATTTAACGAACGTCGGGGTGCGGTGCGAAAAGGGGACGAAACGTGCCCGCGAATTGGTCCGGTTGTGGTAGAACTGGGCCGGGGGCCTCCTCACGGTGCTAGTACTGTTTTCCTCTCGAAGAAATGGCGAAAATAATGTGGGAGGCCCTGCGCCCATTTTTCCGCCTGAAAAGGCCAAAATCGGTGAGCTATAGGACACGGATTGCGGCCAAATTTCGCGTTTCGGGGGCGGCGTGGGATTTTTGGCTGGCGTGGTCGGGTTTGGTGGGAGTCGGTGGCGGGAGAAAACGGAATCCAATTCCGAACTCCCAAACTCGTTTTACGGCCATTTTACCGCCAGAGAACGGGTGCCCAAACGGGTGGGCCAACTCGTACGATTCAGGCAAAACCGGAGAAAGAGGTGGAAGGTAGGTGTGGATCTCAATTTTTGGTCCATGAATACGAAGAAACAGCGAGGACCGTGTGCTCACATTTTGGCCAAATGCTCGCCCGTGGCCAAGGCCAAGCCACGCAGCCACCCCGCGGCCAACGCCAAGGCACAGGGCCACGCTCGAGCTCCCTATCCTTGCCTCGGGAGTGCGGCCGGAGTGTGTGTTGTGTGTGCGTGAGAGTGTGCGACCTGCCTTGGTCGCGAGCATGTGCTGCATTTCGAGCAAGGCACGGAGCCAGCCCGCAGCCAAGGCCAAGGCCGAGGCACGCAGCCACCCCGTGGCCAAGGCCGAGGCACGCGTCCACCCCGCGGCCAAGGCCATGGCACCCAGCCAGCCCGCGGCCAAGGCCATGGCACTCAGCCAGCCCGCGCCCAAGGCCATGGCACCCAGCCAGCCCGCGCCCAAGGCCTTGGCACGCAGCCACCCCGAGGCCGAGGCCAAGGCCATGGCACCCAGCCACCCCGCGGCCAAGGCCAAGGCCGTGTGCTGTAGCTCACGGATCTTGGCCAACTTTCGCGTTTCCGGGGCGGTGGGGGATTTTGGGGTGATGCATTAGATACGTGCGACAGTCGAGCGTTGGAAAAGAGGGGAGTCGATTTCGAGGTCCGAACCTCGTTTTACGGCCGATTTACCGAGGGTGCGGGGTGCGAAAAGGGGACGAAACGTGCCCTCGAATTGGTCCGATTGTGGTAGAACTGGGCCGGGGGCCTCCTCACGGCGCAATTACTGCTTTCCGCTCGAAGAAATGGAAAAAATAATGCGGGAGGCCCTGCGCCCATTTTTCCTCCAGAAAAGGCCAAAATGCGCGAGCTATAGCACACGGATTGTGGCCAAATTTCGCGTTTCGGGGGTGGCGTGGGATTTTGGGCTGGTGTAGTCGGGTTTGGTGGGAGTCGGTGGCGGGAGAAAACGGAATCCAATTCCGAGCTCCAAAACTCGTTTTACGGCCATCTTACCGGCAGCGAACAGGTGCCCAAGCGGGTGGGCCAACTCGTCCGATTCAGGCAAAACCGGAGAAAGAAGTGGAAGGTAGGTGTGGATCTCAGTTTTTGGTCCAAGAATACGAAGAAACTGCGAGGACCGTGTGCTCACATTTTGGCCAAATGCTCGCCCGCGGCCAAGGCGAAGCCACGCAGCCACCCCGCGGCCAACGCCAAGGCACAGGGCCACGCTCGAGCTCCCTATCCTTGCCTCGAGAGCCCGCCCCGAGTGTGTGTTGTGTGTGCGTGAGAGTGTGTGACCTGCCTTGGTCGCGAGCATGTGCTGCATTTCGAGCAAGGCACGGAGCCAGCCCGCGGTCAAGGCCAAGGCCGAGGCACGCATCCACCCCGTGGCCAAGGCCAAGGCACGCGTCCACCCTGCGGCCAACGCCATGGCACCCAGCCAGCCCGTGCCCAAGGCCATGGCACCTAGCCAGCCCGCGGCCAAGGCCCTGGCACACAGCCACCCGGTGGGCAAGGCCAAGGCCATGGCACGCAGCCACCACGAGGCCAAGGCCAAGGCCATGGCCCGTAGCCACCCCGCGGCCAAGGCCAAGGCCGTGTGCTGTCGTTCACGGATCTTGGCCAACTTTCGCGTTTCCGGGGCGGTGCGGGATTTTGGGGTGATGCATTAGATACGTGCAACAGTCGAACGTCGGAAAAGAGGGGAGTCGATTTCGAGGTCCGAACCTCGTTTTACGGCCGATTTACCGAGGGTGCGGGGGTCCGAAATGGGGACAAAACGTGCCCTCGAATTGGTCCGATTGTGGTAGAACTGGGCCGGGGGCGTCCTCACGGCGCAAGTACTGCTTTCCGCTCGAAGAAATGGCAAAAATAATGCGGGAGGCCCTGCGCCCATTTTTCCGCCAGAAAAGGCCAAAATCCGTGAGCTATAGTACACGGATTGTGGCCAAATTTCGCGTTTCGGGGGCGGCGTGGGATTTTGGGCTGGCGTCTTCGGGTATGGTGGGAGTCGGTAGCGGGAGAAAATGGAATCCAATTCCGAGCTCCGAAACTCGTTTTACGGCCATCTTACCGGCAGCGAACGGGTGCCCAAACGGTGGGCCAACTCGTCCGATTCAGGCAAAACCGGAGAAAGAAGTGGAAGGTAGGTGTGGATCTCAGTTTTTGGTCCAAGAATACGAAGTAACGGCGAGGACCTTGTGCTCACATTTTGGCCATATGCTCGCCCGCGGCCAAGGCCAAGCCACGTAGCCACCCCGCGGCCAACGCCAAGGCACAGGGCCACGCTCGAGCTCCCTATCCTTGCCTCGGGAGCGCGGCCGGAGTGTGTGTTGTGACTGCGTGAGAGTGTGTAACCTGCCTTGGTCGCGAGCATGTGCTGCATTTCGAGCAAGGCACGGAGCCAGCCCGCGGCCAAGGCCAAGGCCGAGGCACGCAGCCACCCCGTGGCCAAGGCCATGGCACCCAGCCAGCCCGCGGCCAAGGCCTAGGCACGCAGCCAGCCCGCGGCCAAGGCCTTGGCACGCAGCCACCCCTAGGCCAAGGCCAAGACCATGGCACGAAGCCACCCCGCGGCCAAGGCCAAGGCCGTGTGCTGTAGCTCACGGATCTTGGCCAACTTTCGCGTTTCCGGGGTTGTGCGGGATTTTGGGGTGATGCATTAGATACGTGCGACAGTCGAGCGTTGGAAAAGAAGGGAGTCGATTTCGAGGTCCGAACCTCGTTTTAGAGCCGATTTACGGAGTGTGCGGGGGTGCGAAAAGGGGACGAAACGTGCCCGCGAATTGGTCGGATTGTGGTAGAACTGGGCCGGGGGCCTCCTCACGGTGCTAGTACTGTTTTCCGCTCGAAGAAATGGCGAAAATAATGCGGGAGGCCCTGCACCCATTTTTCCGCCCGACAAGGCCAAAATCCGTGAGCTATAGCAAACAGATTGCGGCCAAATTTCGTGTTTCGGGGGCGGCGTGGGATTTTTGGCAGGCGTGGTCGGGTTTGGTGGGAGTCGGTGGCGGGAGAAAACGGAATCCAATTCCGAGCTCCGAAACTCGTTTAACGGCCATTTTACCGCCAGAGAACGGGTGGGCGAACTCGTCCGATTCAGGGAAAACCGGAGAAAGAAGTGGAAGGTAGGTGCGGATCTCAGTTTTTGGTCCAAGAATACGAAGCAACGGCGAGGACCGTGTGCTCACTTTTTGGCCAAATGCTCGCCCGCGGCCAAGGCACGCGGCCACCCCGCGGCCAAGGCCAAGGCACAGGGCCACGCTCGAGCTCCCTATCCTTGCCCCGGGAGCGCGGCCCAAGTTTGTGTTGTGTGTGCGCGAGATTGTGCGACGTGCCTTGGTCGTGAGCATGTGCTGCATTTCGAGCAAGGCACGCAGCCAGCCTGCGGCCAAAGCCAAGGCACGCAGCCACCCCGCGGCCAAGGCCAAGGCCATGGCACCCAGCCACCCCGCGGACAAGGCCTAGGCACGAAGCCACCCCGCGGCCAAGGCCAAGGCCATGGCACCCAGCCACCCCGCGGCCAAGGCCTCGGCACGCAGCCACCCCGTGGCGAATGCCAAGGCACGCAGCCACCCTGTGGCCAACGCCAAGGCCATGGCACCCAGCCACCCCGCTGCCAAGGCCAAGGGACGAAGCCACCCCGCAGCCAAGGCCGGGTGCTGTAGCTCATGGATCTTGGCCAACTTTCCAGTTTCCGGGGCGGGGCGGGATTTTGGGGTGATGCATTAGATACGTGCAACAGTCGAACGTCGGAGAAGACGGGAGTCAATTCCGAGGTCCGAACCTCGTTTTACGTCTGATTTAACGAACGTGCGGGGGTGCGAAAAGGGGACGAAACGTGCCCGCGAATTGGTCCGGTTGTGGTAGAACTGGGCCGGGGGCCTCCTCACGGTGCTAGTACTGTTTTCCTCTCGAAGAAATGGCGAAAATAATGTGGGAGGCCCTGCGCCCATTTTTCCGCCCGAAAAGGCCAAAATCGGTGAGCTATAGGACACGGATTGCGGCCAAATTTCGCGTTTCGGGGGCGGCGTGGGATTTTTGGCTGGCGTGGTCGGGTTTGGTGGGAGTCGGTGGCGGGAGAAAACGGAATCCAATTCCGAACTCCCAAACTCGTTTTACGGCCATTTTACCGCCAGAGAACGGGTGCCCAAACGGGTGGGCCAACTCGTACGATTCAGGCAAAACCGGAGAAAGAGGTGGAAGGTAGGTGTGGATCTCAATTTTTGGTCCAAGAATACGAAGAAACAGCGAGGACCGTGTGCTCACATTTTGGCCAAATGCTCGCCCGTGGCCAAGGCCAAGCCACGCAGCCACCCCGCGGCCAACGCCAAGGCACAGGGCCACGCTCGAGCTCCCTATCCTTGCCTCGGGAGTGCGGCCGGAGTGTGTGTTGTGTGTGCGTGAGAGTGTGTGACCTGCCTTGGTCGCGAGCATGTGCTGCATTTCGAGCAAGGCACGGAGCCAGCCCGCAGCCAAGGCCAAGGCCGAGGCACGCAGCCACCCCGTGGCCAAGGCCGAGGCACGCGTCCACCCCGCGGCCAAGGCCATGGCACCCAGCCAGCCCGCGGCCAAGGCCATGGCACCCAGCCAGCCCGCGCCCAAGGCCATGGCACCCAGCCAGCCCGCGGCCAAGGCCTTGGCACGCAGCCACCCCGAGGCCGAGGCCAAGGCCATGGCACCCAGCCACCCCGCGGCCAAGGCCAAGGCCGTGTGCTGTAGCTCACGGATCTTGGCCAACTTTCGCGTTTCCGGGGCGGTGGGGGATTTTGGGGTGATGCATTAGATACGTGCGACAGTCGAGCATTGGAAAAGAGGGGAGTCGATTTCGAGGTCCGAACCTCGTTTTACGGCCGATTTACCGAGGGTGCGGGGGTGCGAAAAGGGGACGAAACGTGCCCTCGAATTGGTCCGATTGTGGTAGAACTGGGCCGGGGGCCTCCTCACGGCGCAATTACTGCTTTCCGCTCGAAGAAATGGAAAAAATAATGCGGGAGGCCCTGCGCCCATTTTTCCTCCAGAAAAGGCCAAAATGCGCGAGCTATAGCACACGGATTGTGGCCAAATTTCGCGTTTCGGGGGTGGCGTGGGATTTTGGGCTGGTGTAGTCGGGTTTGGTGGGAGTCGGTGGCGGGAGAAAACGGAATCCAATTCCGAGCTCCAAAACTCGTTTTACGGCCATCTTACCGGCAGCGAACAGGTGCCCAAACGGGTGGGCCAACTCGTCCGATTCAGGCAAAACCGGAGAAAGAAGTGGAAGGTAGGTGTGGATCTCAGTTTTTGGTCCAAGAATACGAAGAAACTGCGAGGACCGTGTGCTCACATTTTGGCCAAATGCTCGCCCGCGGCCAAGGCGAAGCCACGCAGCCACCCCGCGGCCAACGCCAAGGCACAGGGCCACGCTCGAGCTCCCTATCCTTGCCTCGAGAGCCCGCCCCGAGTGTGTGTTGTGTGTGCGTGAGAGTGTGTGACCTGCCTTGGTCGCGAGCATGTGCTGCATTTCGAGCAAGGCACGGAGCCAGCCCGCGGTCAAGGCCAAGGCCGAGGCACGCATCCACCCCGTGGCCAAGGCCAAGGCACGCGTCCACCCTGCGGCCAACGCCATGGCACCCAGCCAGCCCGTGCCCAAGGCCATGGCACCTAGCCAGCCCGCGGCCAAGGCCCTGGCACACAGCCACCCGGTGGGCAAGGCCAAGGCCATGGCACGCAGCCACCACGAGGCCAAGGCCAAGGCCATGGCCCGTAGCCACCCCGCGGCCAAGGCCAAGGCCGTGTGCTGTCGTTCACGGATCTTGGCCAACTTTCGCGTTTCCGGGGCGGTGCGGGATTTTGGGGTGATGCATTAGATACGTGCAACAGTCGAACGTCGGAAAAGAGGGGAGTCGATTTCGAGGTCCGAACCTCGTTTTACGGCCGATTTACCGAGGGTGCGGGGGTCCGAAATGGGGACAAAACGTGCCCTCGAATTGGTCCGATTGTGGTAGAACTGGGCCGGGGGCGTCCTCACGGCGCAAGTACTGCTTTCCGCTCGAAGAAATGGCAAAAATAATGCGGGAGGCCCTGCGCCCATTTTTCCGCCAGAAAAGGCCAAAATCCGTGAGCTATAGTACACGGATTGTGGCCAAATTTCGCGTTTCGGGGGCGGCGTGGGATTTTGGGCTGGCGTCTTCAGGTTTGGTGGGAGTCGGTAGCGGGAGAAAATGGAATCCAATTCCGAGCTCCGAAACTCGTTTTACGGCCATCTTACCGGCAGCGAACGGGTGCCCAAACGGTGGGCCAACTCGTCCGATTCAGGCAAAACCGGAGAAAGAAGTGGAAGGTAGGTGTGGATCTCAGTTTTTGGTCCAAGAATACGAAGTAACAGCGAGGACCTTGTGCTCACATTTTGGCCATATGCTCGCCCGCGGCCAAGGCCAAGCCACGTAGCCACCCCGCGGCCAACGCCAAGGCACAGGGCCACGCTCGAGCTCCCTATCCTTGCCTCGGGA
The DNA here is from genome assembly GCA_030449905.1 of Luvunga scandens. Classification (NCBI taxonomy): domain Eukaryota; kingdom Viridiplantae; phylum Streptophyta; class Magnoliopsida; order Sapindales; family Rutaceae; genus Luvunga; species Luvunga scandens. Next base: position 36,402 of record JASUUG010000767.1, on the reverse strand, counting down.
GCGCGGCCGGAGTGTGTGTTGTGACTGCGTGAGAGTGTGCAACCTGCCTTGGTCGCGAGCATGTGCTGCATTTCGAGCAAGGCACGGAGCCAGCCCACGGCCAAGGCCAAGGCCGAGGCACGCAGCCACCCCGTGGCCAAGGCCATGGCACCCAGCCACCCCGCGGCCAAGGCCTAGGCACGCAGCCAGCCCGCGGCCAAGGCCTTGGCACGCAGCCACCCCTAGGCCAAGGCCAAGACCATGGCACGAAGCCACCCCGCGGCCAAGGCCAAGGCCGTGTGCTGTAGCTCACGGATCTTGGCCAACTTTCGCGTTTCCGGGGTTGTGCGGGATTTTGGGGTGATGCATTAGATACGTGCGACAGTCGAGCGTTGGAAAAGAGGGGAGTCGATTTCGAGGTCCGAACCTCGTTTTAGAGCCGATTTACGGAGTGTGCGGGGGTGCGAAAAGGGGACGAAACGTGCCCGCGAATTTGTCGGATTGTGGTAGAACTGGGCCGGGGGCCTCCTCACGGCGCAAGTACTGTTTTCCGCTCGAAGAAATGGTGAGCTATAGCACACGGATTGTGGCCAAATTTCGCGTTTCGGGGGCGGCATGGGATTTTGGGCTGGCGTGGTCGGGTTTGGTGGGCGTCGGTGGGGGGAGAAAACGGAATCCAATTCCGAGCTCCGAAACTAGTTTTACGGCCATCTTACCGGCAGCGAACGGGTGCCCAAACGGGTGGGCCCACTCGTCCGATTCAGGCAAAACCGGAGAAAGAAGTGGAAGGTAGGTGTGGATCTCACTTTTTGGTCCAAGAATACGAAGAAACGGTGAGGAACGTATGCTCACATTTTGGCCAAATGCTCGCCTGCGGCCAAGTCCAAGCTATGCAGCCATCCCGCGGCCAACGCCAAGGCACAGGGCCACGCTCGAGCTCCCTATCCTTGCCTCGGGAGCGCGGCCGTAGTGTGTGTTGTGTGTGCGTGAGAGTGTGCGACCTGCCTTGGTCGCGAGCATATGCTGCATTTCGAGAAAGGCACGTACCCAGCCCGCGGCCAAGGCCAAGGCCGAGGCACGCAGCCACCCCGTGGCCAAGGCCATGGCACCCAGCCAGCCCGCGGCCAAGGCCATGGCACCCAGCCAGCCCGCGGCCAAGGGCTAGGCACGCAGCCACCCCACGGCCAAGGCATTGGCACACAGTCACCCGGTGGCAAGGCCAAGGCCATGGCACCCAGCCACCCCACGGCCAAGGCCAAGGCCGTGTGCTGTAGCTCTCGGATCTTGGCCCACTTTCGCGTTTCCGGGGCTGTGCGGGATTTTGGGGTGATGCATTAGATACGTGCGACAGTCGAGCGTTGGAAAAGAGGAGTCGATTTCGAGGTCAGAACCTCGTTTTACGGCCGATTTACCGAGGGTGCGGGGGTGCGAAAAGGGGACGAAACGTGCCCTCGAATTGGTCCGATTGTGGTAGAACTGGGCCGGGGGCCTCCTCACGGCGCAAGTACTGCTTTCCGCTCGAAGAAATGGAAAAAATAATGTGGGAGGCCCTGCGCCCATTTTCCTCCAGAAAAGGCCAAAATCCGCGAGCTATAGCACACGGATTGTGGCCAAATTTCGCGTTTCGGGGGTGGCGTGGGATTTTCGGCTGGCGTCGTCGGGTTTGGTGGGAGTCGGTTGCGGGAGAAAATGGAATCCAATTCCGAGCTCCGAAACTCGTTTTACGGCCATCTTACCGGCAGCGAACGGGTGCCCAAACGGGTGGGCCAACTCGTCCGATTCAGGCAAAACCGGAGAAAGAAGTGAAAGGTAGGTGTGGATCTCAGTTTTTGGTCCAAAAATACGAAGAAACGGCGAGGACCGTGTGCTCACATTTTGGCCAAATGCTCGCCGCGGCCAAGGCCAGGCCACGCAGCCACCCCGCGGCCAACGCCAAGGCACAGGGGCCACGCTTGAGCTCCCTATCCTTGCCTCGGGAGCGCCGCCGGAGTGTGTGTTGTGTGTGCGTGAGAGTGTGCGACCTGCCTTGGTCGCGAGCGTGTACTGCATTTCGAGCAAGGCACGGAGCCAGCCCACGGCCAAGGGCAAGGCCGAGGCACGCAGCCACCCCGCGCCCAAGGCCAAGGCACGCGTCGACCCCGCGGCGAAGGGCATGGCACCCAGCCAGCCCGCGGCCAAAGCCATGGCACCCAGCCAGCCCGCGGCCAAGGCCTAGGCACGGGGTGATGCATTAGATACGTGCGACAGTCGAGCGTTGCAAAAGAGGGGAGTCGATTTCGAGGTCCGGGGCCAAAAGGGTGGCTGCGTGCCTTGTTTTTGGCCGATTTGGCCGAACTGGGCCGGGCTGGCTGGGTGCCAATGCAGCACATGCTCTGGCTGGGTCCATGGTGGTCGCAGACTGGGTGGGCCCCGAGGCAAGGATGGGGAGCTCGAGCGTGGCCCTGTGCCTTGGCGCACACACAACACACACTTGGCTCGCCCCGGGCAAGGATAGGAGCATTTGGCCGAAATGTGAGCACTGGCTTGCCTCCTCGGCCGAGCACTCGGTCCTCGCCGTTTCTTCGTATTCTTGGACCAAAAACTGAGATCCACACCTACCTTCCACTTCTTTCTCCGGTTTTGCCTGAATCGGACGAGTTGGCCCACCCGTTTGGGCACCCGTTCGCTGCCGGTAAGATGGCCGAAAACGAGTTTCGGAGCTCGGAATTGGATTCCGTTTTCTCCCACCACCGACTCCCACCAAACCCAACCACACCAGCCCAAAATCCCACGCCGCCCCCGAAACGCGAAATTTGGCCACAATCCGTGTGCTATAGCTCACGGGTTTCGGCCTTTTCCGGGGGAAAAATGGGCGCAGGGCCTCCCGCATTATTTTTGCCATTTCTTCGCGTGGAAAACAGTACTTGCACCGTGAGGAGACCCCCGGGCAAGTTCTACCACAATCGGACCAATTCGCGGGCACGTTTCGTCCCCTTTTCGCACCCCCGCACCCTCGGTAAATCGGCCGTAAAACGAGGTTCGGACCTCGAAATCGACTCCCCTCTTTTCCAACGCTCGAATGTCGCACGTATCTAATGCATCACCCCAAAATCCCGCACCGCCCCGGAAACGTGAAAGTTGGCCAAAATCCATGAGCGACAGCACACGGCCTTGGCCTTGGCCGCGCCTGCGGGCCATGGCCTTGGCCTTGGCCTCGGGGTGGCTGCGCTCCATGGCCTTGGCCTTGGCCACCGGGTGGCTGTGTGCCAAGGCCTTGGCCGCGGGCTGGCTGGGTGGCATGGCCTTGGCCGCGGGCTGGCTGGGTGCCATGGCCTTGGCCGTGGGGTGGACAAATGCCTTGGCCTTGGCCACGGGGTGGCTGCGTGCCTCGGCCTTGGCCTTGGCCGCGGGCTGGCTCCGTGCCTTGCTCGAAATGCAGGACATGCTCGCGACCAAGGCAGGTCGCACACTCTCACGCACACACAACACACACTCGGGCCGTGCTCCCGAGGCAAGGATAGGGAGCTCGAGCGTGGCCCTGTGCCTTGGCGTTGGCCGCGGGTTGGCTGCGTGGCTTGGCCTTGGCCGCGGGCGCGCATTTGGCCAAAATGTGAGCACACGGTCCTCGCCGTTTCTTCGTATTCTTGGACCAAAAACTGAGATCCACACCTACCTTCCACTTCTTTCTCCGGTTTTGCCTGAATCGGACGAGATGGCCCACCCGTTTGGGCACCCGTTCGCTGCCGATAAGATGGCAGTAAAAGCGAATTGATTCCGCTTCCCGAGCTCGGAATTGGCCATTTTTGGCCGCTTTCTCCCGCCACCGACTCCCACCAAACCCGACCACGCCAGCCCAAAATCCCATGCCGCCCCCAAACTACCAAATTTGGCCACAATCCGGCAGCTCACGGATTTTCGCTTGCCCTTTCTGGCGGAAAATGGGCCAGGGTCTCCCGCATTATTTTTGCCATTTCTTCGAGCGGAACCAGTACTTGCGCCGTGAGGAGGCCCCCTTGGCCCAGTTCTACCACAATCGGTGGCAATTTGAGGGCACGCTTTCGCCCCTTTTTCGCACTGCACTGGCCTAAATCGGCCAAACGAGGTTCGACCTCAAAATCGACTTGGCCTTTTCCGACGCTGGCTGCTGTCGCCTTGATTGGCCTAATGCATCACCCCAAAATCCCGCACCGCCGCGGCAACGCGCACACTTGGCCAAGATCAAGGAGCACAGCACACGGCCTTGGCCTTGGCCCCGGTGGCAAGGATAGGCCTTGGCCGCGGGGTGGCCTGGCCGTGCCATGGCCTTGTCCTTGGCCACACGGTGGCTGGTGCCAAGGCCTTGGCCTGGGTGGCTGCGTGCCTGGCCTTGGCCTTGGCCGGGGCTGGCATTTGGCCAAAATGTGAGCCACGGCCTTGGCCGCTGGCTGGCTGGGTGCCATTCTTGGCCAAAACTGAGATCCACACCTACCTTCCACTGGCTTTCTCCGTTTTGCCTGAATCGGCCTTGGCCTTGGCACCCGGGCTGCCGGTAAGATGGCTTCTCGAAATGCAGCATCGGAATTGATTCCGCCAAGGCCAGGTCCCACAAACCCACGCACACACAACCCAAAATCCCACGCGCCCCGAGGCAAGGATAGGAGCCACAATCCGTGGCTATAGCTCACGGATTTTGGCCTGGCTGGCGGAAAATGGGCGCAGGGCCAAAATGTGAGCACATTTTTGCCATTTCTTGACCAAAAACTGAGATCCACACCTACCTTCCACTTCTTTCTCCAGTTTTACCACAATCGGACCAATTTGGGGCACGCTTTTTGGGCACCGCACTTCGCACTGCCGGTAAATGGCCAGAAACGAGGTTCGAGTTCGAAATTGACTTCCGCTTTTCCCGCCACCGACTGTCGCACGAACCCGATGCATCACCCCCAAAATCCCACCGCCCGAAACGCGAAAGTTGGCCAAGATCCGTGAGCTGACAGCTCACGGATTTTGGCCTTTTCTGGCAGAAAATGGGGGCGCAGGGCCATTTCTTCGAGCGGAAAGCAGTACTTGGCCGCGGAGGAGGCCCCGCCCAGTTCTACCACAATCGGACCAATTTGAGGGCACGCTTGGCACACCCCCGCACCCTGGCTAAATCGGCCTTAAACGGGTTGGACCTCGGGTGGCTGCTTTTTCCGGCCTTGGCCGTCGGGCTGGCTGGGCATCACCCCAAAATCCCGGCCTTGGCCGCGGGTGGCCAAGATCCGTGCCAGCACACGGCCTTGGGCTTGGCCACGGGGTGGCTGCATGCCTCGGCCTTGGCCTTGGCCGCGGGCTGGCTCCGTGCCTTGCTCGAATTGCAGCACATGCTCGCAACCAAGGCACGCCGCACACTCTCACACACACAACACACACTTGGGCCGCGCCCCCGGGCAAGGATAGGGAGCTCGAGCGTGGCCCTGTGCCTTGGCCTTGGCCGCGGGTGGCCGCGTGCCTTGGGCTTGGACATGGCCGCGGGTGAGCATTTGTCCAAAATGTGAGGACACGGTCCTCGCCGCTGCTTCGCATTCTTGGACCAAAAACTGAGATCCACGCCTACCTTCCACTTCTTTCTCCGGTTTTGCCTGAATCCCACGCGTTGGCCCCTACGTTTGGGGACCCGTTCTCGGGCGGTTAAATGGCTGTTAAACGAGTTTCGGAGCTCGGAATTGAATTCTGTTTTCTCCCGCCACCGACTCCCACCAAACCCGACCACGCCAGCCAAAAATCCCACTCCGCCCCCGAATGAGGAAATTTGGCCGCAATCCGTGTGCTATAGCTCACGGATTTTGGCCTTTTCGGGCGGAAAAATGGGCGCAGGGCCTCCCGCATTATTTTCGCCATTTCTTTGAGCGCAAAACAGTACTAGCACTGTGAGGAGGCCCCCGGCCCAGTTCTACCACAAGCGACCACCCGCGGGCACGCTTTCATCCCCTTTTCGCACTCCCCGAAACGCTCGTAAATCGGCCGTAAACGAGGTTCGACCTCGAATCGACTCCCGCCTTCTCCGACGCTCGACTGTCGCACGATCTAATGAATCATTCCAAAATCCCGCACCGCCCGAAATGCGAAAGTTGACCAAGATCCGTGAGCTACAGCACACGGCCTTGGCCTTGGCGGGGGTGGCTGCGTGCCTAGGCCTTGGCCTTGCCTAGGCCTTGGCAGGCCTTGGCCGCGGGTGGCTGCTGGCCTGGCCACATGGCCTTGGCCTTGGCCGGCGGGTGGCTGGGTGCCATGGCCTTGGCCTTGGCCTGGGTGGCCTTGGCCTTGGCCATGGCTGGCTGGCTTTGGCCTGCATGCCTGCCTTGCTCGAAATGCAGCACATGCTCGCGACCAAGGCACGCCGCACAATCTCGCACACACAACACAAACTTGGGCCGCGCCCCCCGGGCAAGGATAGGGAGCTCGAGGCTTGCCCCGTGCCTTGGCCTGGCCTTGGCCTGGCCTTGGCCTTGGCCGCGGCCGCGAGCATTTGGCCAAAATGTGAGCACACGGTCCTCGCCGCCGTATTCTTGGACCAAAAATTGAGATCCACACCTACCTTCCACCTCTTTCTCCGGTTTTGCCTGAATCGACGAGTTGGCCCACCCGCTTGGGCACCCGCTTCTCTGGCGGTAAAATGGCCGTAAAACGAGTTTGGGAGCTCGGAATTGATTCCGCTTTTCTCCCGCCACCGACTCCCACCAAACCCGACCACGCCAGCCAAAAATCCCACGCCGCCCCGAAACGCGAAATTTGGCCGCAACCGTGTGCTATAGCTCACGGATTTTGGCCTTTTCGGCAGAAAATGGGCGCAGGGCCTCCCGCATTATTTTTGCCATTTCTTCGAGAGGAAAACAGTACTAGCACCGTGAGGAGGCCCCCGCCCAGTTCTACCACAACCGACCACCCAGGGCACGCTTTCGGCCCCCTTTTCGCACTCCCGCACGCTCGTAAATCAGACGTAAACGAGGTTCGACCTCGAATTGACTCCCCGCCTTCTCCGACGATCGACTGTCGCACGTATCTAATGCATCACCCCAAAATCCCGCCCGCCCGAAACGCCGAAAAGTTGGCCAAGATCCGTGAGCTACAGCACACGGCCTTGGCCGCGGGTGGCTGGGTGCCTGGCCTTGGCCTTGGCCTGGTGGGGTGGCTGCCATGGCCTTGGCCTTGGCCACGGGTGGCTGCGTGCCGAGGCCTTGGCCACGGGTGGCTGGCGTGCCATGGCCTTGGCCTTGGCCGCGGGTGGCTGGGTGCCATGGCCTTGGCCTTGGCCGCGGGTGGCTGGGTGCCATGGCCTTGGCCTTGGCCGGGGTGGCTGGGTGCGGGTGGCTGGGTGCCATGGCCTTGGCCTTGGCCGGGGTGGCTGGCCTGGCTGGCCACGTGCCTTGCTTGGCCGGCTGGCTGGCTGCGTGCCTTGCTCGAAATGCAGCACATGCTCGCGACCAAGGCACGCCGCACACTCTCGCACACACAACAAACTTGGGCCGCGCCTCCCGGGCAAGGATAGGGAGCTCGAGCGTGGCCCCTGCCTTGGCCTTGGCCTTGGGTGGCCGCGGGGTGGCCGCGGCCTTGGCCTGGCCTTGGCCTGCGGGCGAGCATTTGGCCAAAAAGTGAGCACACGGTCCTTGCTGTTGCTTCGATTCTTGGACCAAAAACTGAGATCCACACCTACCTTCCACTTCTTTCTCCGGTTTTCCTGAATCGGACGAGTTGGCCCACCCGCTTGGGCACCCGCTTCTCTGGCGGCAAATGGCCGTAAAACGAGTTTCGAGGTCAGAATTGATTCCGCTTTTCCCCCCACCGACTCCCACCAAACCCGACCACGCCAGCCAAAAATCCCACGCCGCCCCAAACACGAAATTTGGCCGCAATCTGTTTGCTATAGCTCACGGATTTTGGCCTTGTCGGGCGGAAAATGGGCGCAGGGCCTCCCGCATTATTTTCCCATTTCTTCGAGAGGAAAACAGTACTAGCACCGTGAGGAGGCCCCCGCCCAGTTCTACCACAACCGACCACCCGCGGGCACGCTTTCGGCCCCCTTTTCGCACCCCCAAACGCTCGTAAATCAGACCGAAACGAGGTTCGACTCGAATCGACTCCGCCTTCTCCGATGTTCGACTGTCGCACGATCTAATGAATCACCCCAAAATCCCGCACCGCCCGAAACGCGAAAGTTGGCCAAGATCCGTGAGCTACAGCACACGGCCTTGGCCGCGGGTGGCTGCGTGCCTAGGCCTTGGCAGCGGCGGCTGGGTGCCATGGCCTTGGCCTTGGCCACGGCCTGGCCTTGGCCACGGGTGGCTGGCGCCTGCCTTGGCCTTGGCCGCGGGTGGCTGGGTGCCATGGCCTTGGCCTTGGCCGCGGGGTGGCTTGGCATGCGCCTAGGCCTTGGCCGCGGGGTGGCTGGGTGCCATGGCCTTGGCCTTGGCCGGGTGGCTGCGTGCCTTGGCCTTGGCCGGGCTGGCTGCGTGCCTTTCTCGAAATGCAGCACATGCTCGCGACCAGGCACGCCGCACACTCGCACACACACAACACACACTTGGGCCGCGCCCCGGGCAAGGATAGGGAGCTCGAGCGTGGCCCTGTGCCTTGGCCTTGGCCGCGGGGTGGCCGCGTGCCTTGGCCTTGGCCTTGGCCTTGGCCGGGCGAGCATTTGGCCAAAATGTGAGCACACGGTCCACGCCGTTGCTTCGTATTCTTGGACCAAAACTGAGATCCACACCTACCTTCCACTTCTTTCTCCGGTTTTGCCTGAATCCGACGAGTTGGCCCACCCGCTTGGGCATCCGTTCTCTGGCGGTAAATGGCCGTAAACGAGTTTCGAGCTTGGAATTGATTCCGTTTTCTCCCGCCACCGACTCCCACCAAACCCGACCACGCCAGCCAAAAATCCCACGCCGCCCTGAAACACGAAATTTGGCCGCAACCGTGTGCTATAGCTCACGGATTTTGGCCTTTTCGGGCGGAAAATGGGCGCAGGGCCTCCCGCATTATTTTCGCCATTTCTTCGGCGAAAACAGTACTAGCACCGTGAGGAGGCCCCCGCCCAGTTCTACCACAACCGACCACCCATTCGCGGGCACGCTTTCGGCCCCTTTTTCGCACCACCGCACGCTCGTAAATCGGCCGTAAAACGAGGTTCGACCTCGAATCGACTCCGCCTTCTCCGACGCTCGACTGTCGCACGATCTAATGCATCATCCCCAAAATCCCGCACCGCCCGAAACGCGAAAGTTGGCCAAGATCCGTGAGCTACAGCACACGGCCTTGGCCGCGGGTGGCTGCGCGTGCCTAGGCCTTGGCAGCGGCGTGGCTGGGTGCCATGGCCTTGGCCTTGGCCACGGGGTGGCTGCATGCCTTGGCCTTGGCCTCGGGTGGCTGCATGCCTGGCCTTGGCCGCGGGTGGCTGGGTGCCATGGCCTTGGCCTTGGCCTCGGGTGGCTGGGTGCCTGGGCGGGCTGGCTTGGCTGGGTGCCATGGCCTTGGCCTTGGCCGCGGGCGGCTGCATGCCTTGGCTTTGGCCGCTGGCTGGCTGCGTGCCTTGCTCGAAATGCAGCACATGCTCGCGACCAAGGCACGCCGCACACTCTCGCACACACACAACACACACTTGGGCCGCGCCTCCCGGGCAAGGATAGGGAGCTCGAGCGTGGCCCTGTGCCTTGGCCTTGGCCGCGGGGTGGCCGCGTGCCTTGGCTTGGCCTTGGCCTTGGCCTTGGGCGAGCAGCATTTGGCCAAAATGTGAGCACACGGTCCTCGCGCTGCTTCTTCGTATTCTTGGACCAAAACTGAGATCCACACCTACCTTCCACTTCTTTCTCCGGTTTTGCCTGAATCGGACGAGTTGGCCCACCCATTTGGGAACCCGTCTCTGCGGTAAATGGCCGTAAACGAGTTTCGAGCTAGGAATTGATTCCTTTTTCTCCCGCCACCGACTCCCACCAAACCCGACCACGCCAGCCAAAAATCCCACGCCGCCCCCTGAAACACAAAATTTGGCCGCAACCGTGTGCTATAGCTCACGGATTTTGGCCTTTTCGGCGGAAAATGGGCGCAGGGCCTCCCGCATTATTTTCGCCATTTCTTCGAGAGGAAAACAGTACTAGCACCGTGAGGAGGCCACCGCCCAGTTCTACCACAACCGACCAATTCACAGGGCACGCTTTTGTTCCCCTTTCGCACTCCCCGCACGCTCGGTAAATCGGCCGTAAAATGAGGTTCGACCTCAGAATCGACTCCCCCTTCTCCGACGCTCGACTGCCACACGTATCTAATGCATCACCCCAAAATCCCGCCCCGCCCCAGAAACGCGAAAGTTGGCCAAGATCCGTGAGCTACAGCACACGGCCTTGGCCTGGCGGGTGGCTGGCGTGCCTTGGCCTTGGCCGCGGGGCTGGGTGCCATGGCTGGGTGCCATGGCCTTGGCCTTGGCCGCGGGTGGCTGCGTGCCTTGGCCTTGGCCGCGGGCTGGCTGCGTGGCCATGCTCGAAATGGAGCACATGCTTGGGCACGGGTGCACACTCTCGCGCACACACAACACACACTTGGGCCGCGGGGCTCCCCGGGCAAGGATAGGGAGCTCGGCGTGGCCACGTGCCTTGGCCTTGGCCGCGGGGTGGCCACGTGCCTTGGCCGTGGGCTGGCTCCGGTTGCCGCGCAGCACATGCTCGCGACCAAGGCAGGCGAGCATTTGGCACACAAAATGTGAGCACACGGCCTCCCGGGAACAAGGATAGGGAGCCGACGTGGCCCTGTGCCTTGGCGCTGGCATGGCGCCTTGGCCGCTTGGGCGAGCATTTGGCCAAAATGTGAGCACACGGTCCTCGCCGCTTTCTTCGTATTCTTGGACCAAAAACTGAGATCCACACCTACCTTCCACTTCTTTCTCCGGTTTTGCCTGAATCGGACGAGTTGGCCCACCCGCTTGGGCACCCGTCGGCGGCAAGATGGCCGTAAACGAGTTTCGAGCTCGGAATTGATTCCGCTTTCTCCCGCCACCGACTCCCACCAAACCCGACCACGCCAGCCAAAATCCCACGCCGCCCGAAACGCGAAATTTGGCCGCAATCCGTTTGCTATAGCTCACGGATTTTGGCCTTTTCGGGGGAAAATGGGCGCAGGGCCTCCCGCATTATTTTTGCCATTTCTTCGAGCGGGAAAACAGTACTTGCACCGTGAGGAGGCCCCCGCCCAGTTCTACCACAATCGACCAATTCCACGGGCACGCTTTCGGCCCCTTTCGCACCCCCCGCACCCTCGTAAATCGGCCGTAAACGAGGTTCGACCTCGAAATCGACTCCCCTTTTCCAACGCTCGAATGTCGCACGATCTAATGAATCACCCCAAAATCCCGCACCGCCCGAAACGCGAAAGTTGGCCAAAATCCATGAGCGACAGCACACGGCCTTGGCCTTGGCCGCGGGTGGCTGCGGGCCATGGCCTTGGCCTTGGCCTCGGGTGGCTGCGGCCTTGGCCATGGCCTTGGCCTTGGCCACCGGGTGGCTGTGTGCCAAGGCCTTGGCCGCGGGCTGGCTGGGTGGCATGGCCTTGGCCGCGGGCTGGCTGGGTGCCATGGCCTTGGCCGCGGGGTGGACAAATGCCTTGGCCTTGGCCGCGGGCTGGCTCCGTGCCTTGCTCGAAATGCAGCACATGGTCATGACCAAGGCAGGTCCACACTCTCACGCACACACCACACACACTCCGGCCGCGCTCCCGAGGCAAGGATAGGGAGCTCGAGCGTGGCCCTGTGCCTTGGCGTTGGCCGCGGGGTGGCTGCGTGGCTTGGCCTTGGCTGCGGGCGAGCATTTGGCCAAACTGTGAGCACACGGTCCTCGCCGTTTCTTCGTATTCTTGGACCAAAAACTGAGATCCACACCTACCTTCCACTTCTTTCTCCGGTTTTGCCTGAATCGGACGAGTTGACCTACCCGATTGGGCACCCGCTCTGCCGGTAAGATGGCCGTAAAACGAGTTTCGAGCTCGAATTGATTCCGCTTTCTCCCGCCACCGACTCCCACCAAACCCGACCACGCCAGCCCAAAATCCCACGCCGCCCCGAAACGCGAAATTTGGCCACAATCCGTGCTAGCTCACGGATTTTGGCCTTTTCTGGCGGAAAATGGGCGCAGGGCCTCCCGCATTATTTTTGCCATTTCTTCGAGCGAAAGCAGTACTTGCGCCGTGAGGAGGCCCCCTCGCCCAGTTCTACCACAATCGACCAATTTGAGGGCACGCTTTCGTCCCCTTTTCGCACCCCCGCACCTCGGTAAATCGGCCGTAAAACGAGGTTCGACCTCGAAATCGACTCCCCTCTTTTCCGAACGCTCGACTGTCGCACGAATCTAATGCATCACCCCAAAATCCGCGCACCGCCCGAAACGCAAAAGTTGGCCAAGATCCGTGAGCTACAGCACACGCCTTAACCTTGGCCGCGGGTGGCTGCGTGCCATGCCTTGGCCGCGGGTGGCTGGGTGCCATGGCCTTGGCTGGCCACGGGTGGCTGTGTGCCAAGGCCTTGGCCACGGGGTGGCTGCATGCCTAGGCCTTGGCCGCGGGCTGGCTGGGTGCCATGGCCTTGGCCACCGGGTGGCTGTGTGCCAAGGCCTTGGCCACGGGGTGGCTGCGTGCCTAGGCCTTGGCCGCGGGCTGGCTGGGTGCCATGGCCTTGGCCGTGGGGTGGACGCGTGCCTTGGCCTTGGCTGCGGGGTGGCTGTGTGCCTCGGCCTTGGCCTTGGCCTTGGCCGCGGGCTGGCTCCGTGCCTTGCTCAAAATGCAGCACATGCTCGCGACCAAGGCAGGTCGCACACTCTCACGCACACACAACACACACTCGGGCCGCGCTCCCGAGGCAAGGATAGGGAGCTCGAGCGTGGCCCTGTGCCTTGGCGTTGGCCGCGGGTTGGCTGCGTGGCTTGGCCTTGGCCGCGGGCGCGCATTTGGCCAAAATGTGTGCACACGGTCCTCGCCGTTTCTTCGTATTCTTGGACCAAAAACTGAGATCCACACCTAGCTTCCACTTTTTCTCCGGTTTTGCCTGAATCGGACGAGTTGGCCCACCCGCTTGGGAACCCGTTCTCTGGCGGTAAGATGGCCGTTAAACGAGTTTCGAGCTCGGAATTGGATTCTGTTTTCTCCTGCCACCGACTCCCACCAAACCCGACCACGCCAGCCAAAATCCCATGCCGCCCCGAAAGCGAAATTTGGCCGCAATCCGTGTGCTATAGCTCACGATTTTGGCCTTTTCCGGGGAAAAATGGGCGCAGGGCCTCCCGCATTATTTTTGCCATTTGTTCGAGCGAAAGCAGTACATGCGCCATGACGAGGCCCCGCCCAGTTCTACCACAATCGGACCAATTTGAGGGCACGTTTCGTCCCTCTTTCGCACCCCCGCACCGTTCGGTAAATCGGCCGTGAAACGAGGTTCGACCTCAAAATCGACTCCCTCTTTTCCGACGTTCGACTGTCGCACGTATCTAATGCATCATTCCAAAATCCTGCACCGCCCGGAACGCGAAAGTTGGCCAAGATCCGTGAGCTACAGCACACGGCCTTGGCCTTGGCCGTGCCTAGGGTGGCGTGGCTGGGTGCCATGGCCTTGTCCTTGGCCACACGGTGCTGTGTGCCAAGGCCTTGGTCTCGGGTGGCTGCGTGCCTGCCAGGCCTTGGCCGCGGGCTGGCTGGGTGCCATGGCCTTGGCCTTGGCGGGTTGGACGCGTGCCTAGGCCTTGGCCCACGGGGGCTGGCTGCGTGCCTTGGCCTTGGCCGCGGGCTGCCTGCGTGCCTTGCTCGAAATGCAGCATATGCTCGCGGCCAAGGCACGTCGCACACTCTCACGCACACACAACGCACACTTGGGCCACGCTCCTGGGCCAAGGATAGGGAGCTCGACCATGGCCCTGTGCCTTGGCCTTGGCCTTGGCCGCGGGCGAGCATTTGGCCAAAATGTGAGCAAACGGTCCTCGCCGTTGCTTCGTATTGTTGGACCAAAAACTGAGATCCACACCTACCTTCCACTTCTTTCTCCAGTTTTGCCTGAATCGGACGAGTTGGCCCACCCGCTTGGGCACCCATTCTCTGCCGGTAAGATGGCCGTAAAACGAGTTTCGAGTTCGGAATTGGATTCCGTTTTCTCCCGCCACCGACTCCCACCAAACCCGACCACGCCAGCCCAAAATCCCATGCCGCCCCGAAACACGAAATTTGCCCACAATCCGTGAGCTATAGCTCACGGATTTTGGCTTTTCTGGTGGAAAAATGGGCGCAGGGCCATTTCTTCAAGCGGAATTGCATAAAGCGACGTTCGGAGGAGGCCGACTCCCCAGTCTTCTACCACAATCGTTCAAATTTGAGGGCACGTTTCTTCATCAACCCAAAATCGCACCGCCCGGAAACGCGAAAGTTGGCCAAGATCCGTGAGCTACAGCACACGGCCTTGGCTCTTTTGGCTGCGTGCCAAGGATTTGCATCACCCGTGGCTGGGTGCCATGGCCTTGGCCTTGGCCACGGGGTGGCTGCGTGCCTTGGCCTTGGCCACGGGGTGGCTGCGTGCCTTGGGCTTGGCCACGGGGTGGCTGCGTGCCTTGGCTGTGGCCGCGGGGTGGCTGGTTGCCATGTCCTTGGCTATGGCCGCGGGGTGGCTGGGTGCCATGGCCTTGGCCTTGGCCGCGGGGTGGCTGGGTGCCAAGTCCTTGGCTTTGGCCGCGGCGATCCATGGCCTTGGCCTTGGGGATCCATGGCCTTGGCCTTAGCCGCGGGGTGGCTGGGTGCCATGGCCTTGGCCTTGGCCGCGGGGTGGCTGGTTGCCATGGCCTTGGCCTTGGCCGCGGGGTGGCCGCGTGCCTTGGCCACGGGGTGGCCGCGTGCCTTGGCCACGGGGTGGCTGGGTGCCATGGGCTTGGCATTGGCCGCGGGGTGGCTGCATGCCTAGGGCTTGGCCGCGGGGTGGCTGGGTGCCATGGCCTTGGCCTTGGCCGCGGGGTGGCTGCGTGCCTTGGCCTTGGGCGCGGGCTGGCTGCGTGCCTTGGCCTTGGCCGCGGGCTGGCTGCGTGCCTTGCTCGAAATGCAGCACATGCTCGTGGCCAAGGCACGTCGCACAATCTCGCGCACACACAACACAAACTTGGGCCGTGCTCCCGGGTCAAGGATAGGGAGCTCGAGGCTTGCGCTGTGCCTTGGCCTTGGCCGCGGGCGAGCATTTGGCCAAAATGTGAGCACACGGTCCTCGCCGTTGCTTCGTATTCTTGGACCAAAAATTGAGATCCACACCTACCTTCCACCTCTTTCTCCGGTTTTGCCTGAATCGTAAGAGTTGGCCCACCCGTTTGGGCACCCGTTCTCTGGCGGTAAAATGGCCGTAAAACGAGTTTCGGAGCTCGGAATTGGATTCCGTTTTCTCCCGCCACCGACTCCCACCAAACCCGACCACGCCAGCCAACAATCCCACGCCGCCCCCGAAACGCGAAATTTGCCCGCAATCCGTGAGGAGGCCCCCGGCCCAGTTCTACCACAACCGGACCAATTCGCGGGCGCGTTTCGTCCCCTTTTCGCACCCCCGCACGTTCGGTAAATTGGCCATAAAACGACGTTCGGACCTCGGAATCGACTCCCGTCTTCTCCGACGTTCAAATGTCGCACGTATCTAATGCATCAACCCAAAATCCGGCACCGCCCCGGAAACGCGAAAGTTGGCCAAGATCCGTGAGCTACAGCACACGGCCTTGGCCGCGGGTGGCTGCGTGCCAAGGATTTGGCAGCGGCGTGGCTGGGTGCCATGGCCTTGGCCTTGGCCACGGGGTGGCTGCGTGCCTTGGCCTTGGCCACGGGGTGGCTGCGTGCCTTGGCTGTGGCCGCGGGGTGGCTGGGTGCCATGGCCTTGGCCTTGGCCGCGGGGTGGCTGGGTGCCAAGTCCTTGGCTTTGGCCGCGGCGATCCATGGCCTTGGCCTTGGGGATCCATGGCCTTGGCCTTAGCCGCGGGGTGGCTGGGTGCCATGGCCTTGGCCTTGGCCGCGGGGTGGCTGGTTGCCATGGCCTTGGCCTTGGCCGCGGCGTGGCTGCATGCTAGGGCTTGGCCGCGGGGTGGCTGGGTGCCATGGCCTTGGCCTTGGCCGCGGGGTGGCTGCGTTCCTTGGCCTTGGGAGCGGGCTGGCTGCGTGCCTTGGCCTTGGGCGCGGGCTGGCTGCGTGCCTTGCTCGAAATGCAGCACATGCTCGCGGCCAAGGCACGTCGCACAATCTCACGCACACACAACACAAACTTGGGCCGTGCTCCCGGGTCAAGGATAGGGAGCTCGAGGCTTGCGCTGTGCCTTGGCCTTGGCCGCGGGGGAGCATTTGGCCAAAATGTGAGCACACGGTCCTCGCCGTTACTTCGTATTCTTGGACCAAAAATTGAGATCCACACCTACCTTCCACCTCTTTCTCCGGTTTTGCCTGAATCGTAAGAGTTGGCCCACCCGTTTGGGCACCTGTTCTCTGGCGGTAAAATGGCCGTAAAACGAGTTTCGGAGCTCGGAATTGGATTCCATTTTCTCCCGCCACCGACTCCCACCAAACCCGACCACGCCAGCCAACAATCCCACGCCGCCCCCGAAACGCGAAATTTGGCCGCAATCCGTGTGCTATAGCTCACCCAGTTTTGGCCACAACGGAAAATGGGCGCAGGGCCTACCGCTTTATTTTCGCCATTTCTTGAAATGGAAAACAGTACTAGCACCGTGAGGAATCGAGGCTCCCGTCTTTCTACCACGTTCAACCAATGTCGCGGGCGTATCTTGCATCAACCCAAAATCCAGCACCCCAACGTTCGTTACATCAGGCCAAATCCGTGAGGTTACACCTCGGAATTGACTCCGTCTTCTCCGACGCGTCGACTGTCGACGTATCTAATGCATCACCCCAAAATGCCATGCCTTGGCCTTGCCCCGCCCGGAAACGCGAAAGTTGGCCAAGATCCGTGAGCTACAGCACACGGGCTTGGCCGCGGGGTGCCTGGCCAAGGACTTGGCCTTGGCAGCGGGGTGGCTGGGTGCCATGGCCTTGGCCTTGGCCACGGGGTGGCTGGTGCCAAGGCCTTGGCCTTGGCCTTGGCGGGTGGCTGGGTGCCATGGCCTTGGCCTTGGGATCCATGGCCTTGGCCTTGGTGGCCATGCCATGGCCTTGGCCTTAGCCGCGGGGTGGCTGGGTGCCATGGCCTTGGCCTTGGCCGCGGGGTGGCTGGGTGCCATGGCCTTGGCCTTGGCCGCGGGGTGGCTGGGTGCCATGGCCTTGGCCTTGGCCGCGGGTTGGCTGCGTGCCTAGGCCTTGTCCGCGGGGTGGCTGGGTGCCATGGCCTCGGCCTTGGCCGCGGGGTGGCTGCGTGCCTTGGCTTTGGTGGCGGGCTGGCTGCGTGCCTTGCTCGAAATGCAGCACATGCTCGCGACCAAGGCACGTCGCACACCTCGCGTACACACAACACAAACTTGGGCCGCGCTCCCGAGGCAAGGATAGGGAGCTCAAGCGTGGCCCTGTGCCTTGGCCTTGGCCGCGGGGTGGCCGCGTGCCTTGGCCACGGGGTGGCCGCGTGCCTTGGCCGTGGGCGAGCATTTGGCCAAAATGTGGGCACACGGACCTCGGCGTTGCTTCGTATTCTTGGACAAAAAACTGAGATCCACACCTACCTTCCACTTCTTTCTACGGTTTTGCCTGAGTCGGACGAGTCGGCCCACCCGTTTGGGAACCCGTTCTCTGGCGGTAAAATGGCCGTTAAACGCGTTTCGGAGCTCGGAATTGCATTCCGTTTTCTCCCGCCACCGACTCCCACCAAACCCGACCACTCCAGCTAAAAATCCCACGCCGCCCCCGAAACACGAAATTTGGTCACAATCCGTGTGCTAAAGCTCACGGATTTTGGCCTTTTCGGGCGGAAAAATGGGCGCAGGGCCTCCCGCATTATTTTCGCCATTTCTTCGAGCGCAAAACAGTACTAGCACTGTGAGGAGGCCCCCCGCCCAGTTCTACCACAACCGGACCAATTCGCGGGCACGTTTCGTCCCCTTTTCGCACCCCCGCACGTTCGGTAAATCGGCCGTAAAACGAGGTTCGGACCTCGGAATCGACTCCCGTCTTCTCCGACGTTCGAGTGTCGCACGTATCTAATGCATCACCCCAAAATCCGGCACCGCCCCGGAAACGCGAAAGTTGGCCAAGATCCGTGAGCTACAGCACACGGCCTTGACCGCGGGGTGGCTGCGTGCCTAGGCCTTGGCAGCGGCGTGGCTGGGTGCCATGGCCTTGGCCTTGGCCGCGGGGTGGCTGCGTGCCTAGGCCTTGGCCGCGGGGTGGCTGGGTGCCATGGCCTTGGCCTTGGCCGTGGGGTGGCTGCGTGCCTAGGCCTTGGCCGCGGGGTGGCTGGGTGCCATGGCCTTGCCCTTGGCCGCGGGGTGACTGCGTGCCTTGCCTTGGCCGCGGGCTGGCTGCGTGCCTAGGCCATGGCCACGGGTTGGCTGCGTGCCTAGGCCATGGCCGCGGGATGGCTGCGTGCCTAGGCCTTGGCCGCGTGGTGGCTGCGTGCCTAGGCCTTGGCCGCGGGGTGGCTGGGTGCCATGGCTGGGTGCCATGGCCTTGGCGTGCCTTGGCTTTGGCCGCGGGCTGGCTGCGTGCCTTGCTCGAAATGCAGCACATGCTTGCGACCAAGGCACGTTGCACACTCTCGCTCACACACAACACACACTTGGACCGCGCTCCCGGGGCAAGGATAGGGAGCTCGAGCGAGGCCCTGTGCCTTGGCCTTGGCCATGGGGTGGCCGCGTGCCTTGGCCGCGGGCGAGCATTTGGCCAAAATGTGAGCACACGGTCCTCACCGTTGCTTCGTATTCTTGGACCAAAAACTGAGATCCACACCTACCTTCCACTTCTTTCTCCGGTTTTGCCTGAATCGGATGAGTTGGCCTACCCGTTTGGGCACCCGTTCTCTGGCGGTAAAATGGCCGTAAAACGAGTTTCGGAGCTCGGGTGGATTCCGTTTTCTCCCGCCACTGACTCACACCAAACCCGACCACGCCGGCGAAAAATCCCACGGCGCCCCCGAAACGCGAAATTTGGCGGCAATCCGTGTGCTATAGCTCACGGATTTTGGCCTTTTCGGGCGGAAAAATGGGCGCAGGACCTCCCGCATTATTTTCGCCATTTCTTCGAGAGGAAAACAGTACTAACACCGTGAGGAGGCCCCCGGCCCAGTTCTACCACATCCGGACCAATTCGCGGGCACTTTTCGTCCCCTTGTCGCACCCCCGCACGTTCGGTAAATCAGACGTAAAATGAGGTTCGGACCTCGGAATCGACTCCCGTCTTCTCCGACGTTCGACTGTCACACGTTTCTAATGCATCACCCCAAAATCCCACGCCGCCCCGGAAACGCGAAAGTTGGCGAAGATCCGTGAGCGACAACACACGGCCTTGGCCATGGCCGCGGGGTGGCTGGATGCCATGGCCTTGGCCTGGGCCACTGGGTGGCTGTGTGCCAAGGCCTTGGCCGTGGGGTGGCTGCGTGCCTAGGCCTTGGCCACAGGCTGGCTGGGTGCCATGGTCTTGGCCGCGGGGTGGACGCGTGCCTAGGCCTTGGCCGCGGGCTGGATGCGTGCCTAGGCCTTGGCCGCGGGCTAGCTGGGTGCCATGGCCTTGGCCGCGGGCTGGCTTGGTGCCATGGCCTTGGCCGCGGGGTGGACGCGTGCCTTGGCCTTTGCCGCGGGGTGGCTGCGTGCCTCGGCCTTGGCCTTAGCCGCGGGCTGGCTCCGTGCCTTGCTCGAAATGCAGCATATGCTCGCGACCAAGGCAGGTCGCACACTGTCACGCACACACAACACACACTCGGGCCGCCAAATTTCGTATTTCAGGGGCGGCGTGGGATTTTTGGCTGGCGTGGTCGGGTTTGGTGGGAGTCGGTGGCGGGAGAAAACGGAATCCAATTCCGAGCTCCGAAACTCGTTTTACGGCCATTTTACTGTCAGAGAATAGGTGCCCAAACGGGTGGGCCAACTCGTCGGATTCAGGCAAAACCGGAGAAAGAAGTGGAAGGTAGGTGTGGATCTCAGTTTTTGGTCCAAGAATACGAAGCAACGGCGAGGACCGTGTGCTCACATTTTGGCCAAATGCTCACCCGCGGCCAAGGCACGCGGCCACCCCGCGGCCAAGGCACGCGGCCACCCCGCGGCCAAGGCACGCGGCCACCCCGCGGCCAAGGCACGCGGCCACCCCGCGGCCAAGGCACGCGGCCACCCCGCGGCCAAGGCACGCGGCCACCCCGCGGCCAAGGCACGCGGCCACCCCGCGGCCAAGGCCAAGGCACAGGGCCACGCTCGAGCTCCCTATCCTTGCCCCGGAAGCACGGCCCAAGTGTGTATTGTGTGTGCGCGAGAGTGTGCGACGTGCCTTGGTCGCGAGCATGTGCTGCATTTCGAGGATGGCACACAGCCAGCCCGCGGCCAAGTCCAAGGCCATGGCACCCAGCCACCCCGCGGCCAAGGCCTAGGCACGCAGCCACTCCGCGGGCAAGGCCGTGTGCTGTAGCTCACGGATCTTGGCCAACTTTCGCGTTTCCGGGGCGTGGCGGGATTTTGGGGTGATGCATTAGGTACGTGCGACAGTCAAACGTCGGAGAAGACGGGAGTCGATTCCGAGGTCCGAACCTCATTTTACGTCTGATTTACCGAACGTGCGGTGGTGCGACAAGGGGACGAAAAGTGCCTGGTTGCCGCGGGGTGGCTGGTTGCCATGGCCTTGGCCTTGGCCGCGGGGTGGCCGCGTGCCTTGGCCACGGGGTGGCTGGGTGCCATGGGCTTGGCATTGGCCGCGGGGTGGCTGCATGCCTAGGGCTTGGCCGCGGGGTGGCTGCGTGCCTTGGCCTTGGGCGCGGGCTGGCTGCGTGCCTTGGCCTTGGCCGCGGGCTGGCTGCGTGCCTTGCTCGAAATGCAGCACATGCTCGCGACCAAGGCACGTCGCACACCTCGCGTACACACAACACAAACTTGGGCCGCGCTCCCGAGGCAAGGATAGGGAGCTCAAGCGTGGCCCTGTGCCTTGGCCTTGGCCGCGGGGTGGCCGCGTGCCTTGGCCACGGGGTGGCCGCGTGCCTTGGCCACGGGGTGGCCGCGTGCCTTGGCCGTGGGCGAGCATTTGGCCAAAATGTGGGCACACGGACCTCGGCGTTGCTTCGTATTCTTGGACAAAAAACTGAGATCCACACCTACCTTCCACTTCTTTCTACGGTTTTGCCTGAGTCGGACGAGTCGGCCCACCCGTTTGGGAACCCGTTCTCTGGCGGTAAAATGGCCGTTAAACGCGTTTCGGAGCTCGGAATTGCATTCCGTTTTCTCCCGCCACCGACTCCCACCAAACCCGACCACGCAAGCTAAAAATCCCACGCCGCCCCCGAAACACGAAATTTGGTCACAATCCGTGTGCTAAAGCTCACGGATTTTGGCCTTTTCGGGCGGAAAAATGGGCGCAGGGCCTCCCGCATTATTTTCGCCATTTCTTCGAGCGCAAAACAGTACTAGCACAGTGAGGAGGACCCCCGCCCAGTTCTACCACAACCGGACCAATTCGCGGGCACGTTTCGTCCCCTTTTCGCACTGCCGCACGTTCGGTAAATTGGCTGTAAAACGATGTTCGGACCTCGGAATCGACTACCGTCTTCTCCGACGTTCGAGTGTCGCACGTATCTAATGCATCACCCCAAAATCCGGCACCGCCCCGGAAACGCGAAAGTTGGCCAAGATCCGTGAGCTACAGCACACGGCCTTGACCGCGGGGTGGCTGCGTGCCTAGGCCTTGGCAGCGGCGTGGCTGGGTGCCATGGCCTTGGCCTTGGCCGCGGGGTGGCTGCGTGCCTAGGCCTTGGCCGCGGGGTGGCTGGGTGCCATGGCCTTGGCCTTGGCCGTGGGGTGGCTGCGTGCCTAGGCCTTGGCCGCGGGGTGGCTGGGTGCCATGGCCTTGCCCTTGGCCGCGGCGTGACTGCGTGCCTTGCCTTGGCCGCGGGCTGGCTGCGTGCCTAGGCCATGGCCACGGGTTGGCTGCGTGCCTAGGCCATGGCCGCGGGATGGCTACGTGCCTAGGCCTTGGCCGCGTGGTGGCTGCGTGCCTAGGCCTTGGCCGCGGGGTGGCTGGGTGCCATGGCCTTGGCTTTGGCCGCGGGCTGGCTGCGTGCCTTGCTCGAAATGCAGCACATGCTTGCGACCAAGGGACGTTGCACACTCTCGCTCACACACAACACACACTTGGACTGCGCTCCCGGGGCAAGGATAGGGAGCTCGAGCGAGGCCCTGTGCCTTGGCCTTGGCCATGGGGTGGCCGCGTGCCTTGGCCGCGGGCGAGCATTTGGCCAAAATGTGAGCACACGGTCCTCACCGTTGCTTCGTATTCTTGGACCAAAAACTGAGATCCACACCTACCTTCCACTTCTTTCTCCGGTTTTGCCTGAATCGGATGAGTTGGCCTACCCGTTTGGGCACCCGTTCTCTGGCGGTAAAATGGCCGTAAAACGAGTTTCGGAGCTCGGAATTGGATTCCGTTTTCTCCCGCCACTGACTCACACCAAACCCGACCACGCCGGCGAAAAATCCCACGGCGCCCCCGAAACGCGAAATTTGGCGGCAATCCGTGTGCTATAGCTCACGGATTTTGGCCTTTTCGGGCGGAAAAATGGGCGCAGGACCTCCCGCATTATTTTCGCCATTTCTTCGAGAGGAAAACAGTACTAGCACCGTGAGGAGGCCCCCGGCCCAGTTCTACCACATCCGGACCAATTCGCGGGCACTTTTCGTCCCCTTGTCGCACCCCCGCACGTTCGGTAAATCAGACGTAAAATGAGGTTCGGACCTCGGAATCGACTCCCGTCTTCTCCGACGTTCGACTGTCACACGTTTCTAATGCATCACCCCAAAATCCCACGCCGCCCCGGAAACGCGAAAGTTGGCGAAGATCCGTGAGCGACAACACACGGCCTTGGCCATGGCCGCGGGGTGGCTGGATGCCATGGCCTTGGCCTGGGCCACTGGGTGGCTGTGTGCCAAGGCCTTGGCCGTGGGGTGGCTGCGTGCCTAGGCCTTGGCCACAGGCTGGCTGGGTGCCATGGTCTTGGCCTTGGCGGGGTGGACGCGTGCCAAGGCCTTGGCCGCGGGCTGGATGCGTGCCTAGGCCTTGGCCGCGGGCTAGCTGGGTGCCATGGCCTTGGCCGCGGGCTGGCTGGGTGCCATGGCCTTGGCCGCGGGGTGGACGCGTGCCTTGGCCTTTGCCGCGGGGTGGCTGCGTGCCTCGGCCTTGGCCTTAGCCGCGGGCTGGCTCCGTGCCTTGCTCGAAATGCAGCATATGCTCGCGACCAAGGCAGGTCGCACACTGTCACGCACACACAACACACACTCGGGCCGCCAAATTTCGTATTTCAGGGGCGGCGTGGGATTTTTGGCTGGCGTGGTCGGGTTTGGTGGGAGTCGGTGGCGGGAGAAAACGGAATCCAATTCCGAGCTCCGAAACTCGTTTCTTGGCCATTTTACTGTCAGAGAATAGGTGCCCAAACGGGTGGGCCAACTCGGCTCGTTTCAGGCAAAACCGGAGAAAGAAGTGGAAGGTAGGTGTGGATCTCAGTTTTGGTCCAAGAATACGGCTAACGGCGAGGATTCCATTTTATCCGACCGTGTGCTCACATTTTGGCCCAATGCTCACCCGCGCCCAAGGCACGCGGCCACCCCGCGTCCAAGGCACGCGGCCACCCCGCGGCCAAGGCACGCGGCCACCCCGCGGCCAAGGCACGCGGCCACCCCGCGGCCAAGGCACGCGGCCACCCCGCGACCAAGGCACGCGGCCACCAGTACCAAGGCACACGGCCACCCCGCCCAAGGCCAAGGCACAGGGCCACGCTCGAGCTCCTATCCTTGCCCCGAAGCACGGCCCAAGTGTGTATTGTGTGTGCGCGAGAGTGCGGCGTGCCTTGGTCGCGAGCATGTGCTGCATTTCGAGGATGGCACACAGCCAGCCCGCGGCCAAGTCCAAGGCCATGGCACCCAGCCACCCCGCGGCCAAGGCCTAGGCACGAAGCCACTCCGGCGGGCAAGGCCGTGTGCTGTAGCTCACGGATCTTGGCCAACTTTCGCGTTTCCGGGCGTGGCGGGATTTTGGGGTGATGCATTAGGTGCGTCCTGCGACAGTCAAACGTCGGGAGGCCTTGGCCATGGGCGAGCATTTGGCCAAAATGTGGGCACACGGACCTCGGCGTTGCTTCGTATTCTTGGACAAAAAACTGAGATCCACACCTACCTTCCACTTCTTTCTACGGTTTTGCCTGAGTCGGACGAGTCGGCCCACCCGTTTGGGAACCCGTTCTCTGGCGGTAAAATGGCCGTTAAACGCGTTTCGGAGCTCGGAATTGCATTC
Source organism: Luvunga scandens (assembly GCA_030449905.1). Classification (NCBI taxonomy): domain Eukaryota; kingdom Viridiplantae; phylum Streptophyta; class Magnoliopsida; order Sapindales; family Rutaceae; genus Luvunga; species Luvunga scandens. Next base: position 12,042 of record JASUUG010000767.1, on the reverse strand, counting down.
CGTTTTCTCCCGCCACCGACTCCCACCAAACCCGACCACGCAAGCTAAAAATCCCACGCCGCCCCCGAAACACGAAATTTGGTCACAATCCGTGTGCTAAAGCTCACGGATTTTGGCCTTTTCGGGCGGAAAAATGGGCGCAGGGCCTCCCGCATTATTTTCGCCATTTCTTCGAGCGCAAAACAGTACTAGCACAGTGAGGAGGACCCCCGCCCAGTTCTACCACAACCGGACCAATTCGCGGGCACGTTTCGTCCCCTTTTCGCACCGCCGCACGTTCGGTAAATCGGCCATAAAACGATGTTCGGACCTCCGAATCGACTACCGTCTTCTCCGACGTTCGAGTGTCGCACGTATCTAATGCATCACCCCAAAATCCGGCACCGCCCCGGAAACGCGAAAGTTGGCCAAGATCCGTGAGCTACAGCACACGGCCTTGGCCGCGGGGTGGCTGCGTGCCTAGGCCTTGGCAGCGGCGTGGCTGGGTGCCATGGCCTTGGCCTTGGCCGCGGGGTGGCTGCGTGCCTAGGCCTTGGCCGCGGGGTGGCTGGGTGCCATGGCCTTGGCCTTGGCCGTGGGGTGGCTGCGTGCCTAGGCCTTGGCCGCGGGGTGGCTGGGTGCCATGGCCTTGCCCTTGGCCGCGGGGTGACTGCGTGCCTTGCCTTGGCCGCGGGCTGGCTGCGTGCCTAGGCCATGGCCACGGGTTGGCTGCGTGCCTAGGCCATGGCCGCGGGATGGCTGCGTGCCTAGGCCTTGGCCGCGTGGTGGCTGCGTGCCTAGGCCTTGGCCGCGGGGTGGCTGGGTGCCATGGCCTTGGCTTTGGCAGCGGGGAGGCTGCGTGCCTTGGCTTTGGCCGCGGGCTGGCTGCGTGCCTTGCTCGAAATGCAGCACATGCTTGCGACCAAGGCACGTTGCACACTCTCGCTCACACACAACACACACTTGGACCGCGCTCCCGGGGCAAGGATAGGGAGCTCGAGCGAGGCCCTGTGCCTTGGCCTTGGCCATGGGGTGGCCGCGTGCCTTGGCCGCGGGCGAGCATTTGGCCAAAATGTGAGCACACGGTCCTCACCGTTGCTTCGTATTCTTCGACCAAAAACTGAGATCCACACCTACCTTCCACTTCTTTCTCCGGTTTTGCCTGAATCGGATGAGTTGGCCTACCCGTTTGGGCACCCGTTCTCTGGCGGTAAAATGGCCGTAAAACGAGTTTCGGAGCTCGGAATTGGATTCCGTTTTCTCCCGCCACTGACTCACACCAAACCCGACCACGCCGGTGAAAAATCCCACGGCGCCCCCGAAACGCGAAATTTGGCGGCAATCCGTGTGCTATAGCTCACGGATTTTGGCCTTTTCGGGCGGAAAAATGGGCGCAGGACCTCCCGCATTATTTTCGCCATTTCTTCGAGAGGAAAACAGTACTAGCACCGTGAGGAGGCCCCCGGCCCAGTTCTACCACATCCGGACCAATTCGCGGGCACTTTTCGTCCCCTTGTCACACCCCCGCACGTTCGGTAAATCAGACGTAAAATGAGGTTCGGACCTCGGAATCGACTCCCGTCTTCTCCGATGTTCGACTGTTGCACGTACCTAATGCATCACCCCAAAATCCCGCCACGCACCGGAAACGCGAAAGTTGGCCAAGATCCGTGAGCTACAGCACACGGCCTTGCCCGCGGAGTGGCTGCGTGCCTAGGCCTTGGCCGCGGGGTGGCTGGGTGCCATGGCCTTGGACTTGGCCGCGGGCTGGCTGTGTGCCATCCTCGAAATGCAGCACATGCTCGCGACCAAGGCACGTCGCACACTCTCGCGCACACACAATACACACTTGGGCCGTGCTTCCGGGGCAAGGATAGGGAGCTCGAGCGTGGCCCTGTGCCTTGGCCTTGGCCGCGGGGTGGCCGCGTGGTTTGGCCGCAGGGTGGCCGCATCCCTTGGCCGCGGGGTGGCCGCGTGCCTTGGCCGCGGGGTGGCCGCGTGCCTTGGTGGCCGTGCCCCCGCGGGTGGCCGGTGCCTTGCGTGCCTTGGCCGCGGGTGGCCGCGTGCCTTGGCGCGGGGTGGCCTTGGCCTTGCCTTGGCCTTGGCCATTTGGTGAGCATTTGAGCATTTGGCCAAAATGTGAGCACACGGTCCTCGCCGTTGCTTCGTATTCTTGGACCAAAAACTGAGATCCACACCTACCTTCCACTTCTTTCTCCGGTTTTGCCTGAATCGGACGAGTTGGCCCACCCGTTTGGGCACCTATTCTCTGACAGTAAAATGGCCGTAAAACGAGTTTCGGAGCTCGGAATTGGATTCCGTTTTCTCCCGCCACTGACTCCCACCAAACCCGACCACGCCAGCCAAAAATCCCACGCCGCCCCTGAAATACGAAATTTGGCGGCCCGAGTGTGTGTTGTGTGTGCGTGACAGTGTGCGACCTGCCTTGGTCGCGAGCATATGCTGCATTTCGAGCAAGGCACGGAGCCAGCCCGCGGCAAAGGCCAAGGCACGCGTCCACCCCGCGGCCAAGGCCAAGGCACGCGTCCACCCCGCGGCCAAGGCCATGGCACCAAGCCAGCCCGCGGCCAAGGCCATGGCACCCAGCTAGCCCGCGGCCAAGGCCTAGGCACGCATCCAGCCCGCGGCCAAGGCCTTGGCACGCACCCACCCCGAGGCCAAGGCGATGGCACCCAGCCACCCCGTGGACAAGGCCTAGGCACGCGTCCACCCCGCGGCCAAGACCATGGCACCCAGCCAGCCTGTGGCCAAGGCCTAGGCACGCAGCCACCCCACGGCCAAGGCCTTGGCACACAGCCACCCAGTGGCTCAGGCCAAGGCCATGGCATCCAGCCACCCCGCGGCCATGGCCAAGGCCGTGTGTTGTCGCTCACGGATCTTCGCCAACTTTCGCGTTTCCGGGGCGGCGTGGGATTTTGGGGTGATGCATTAGAAACGTGTGACAGTCGAACGTCGGAAAAGAGGGGAGTCGATTTCGAGGTCCGAACCTCGTTTTACGGCCGATTTACCGAGGGTGCGGGGGTGCGAAAAGGGGACGAAACGTGCCCTCGAATTGGTCCGATTGTGGTAGAACTGGGCCGGGGGCCTCCTCACGGCGCAAGTACTGCTTTCCGCTCAAAGAAATGGTGAAAATAATGCGGGAGGCCCTGCGCCCATTTTTCCGCCAGAAAAGGCGAAAATCCGTGAGCTATAGTACACGGATTGTGGCCAAATTTCGCGTTTCGGGGGCGACGTAGGATTTTGGGCTGGGGTCGTCGGGTTTGGTGGGAGTCGGTGGCGGGAGAAAACGGAATCCAATTCCGAGCTCCGAAACTCGTTTTATGGCCATCTTACCGGCTGCGAACGGGTGCCCAAACGGGTGGGCCAACTCGTCCGATTCAGGAAAAACCGGAGAAAGAAGTGGAAGGTAGGTGTGGATCTCAGTTTTTGGTCCAAGAATACGAAGAAACGGCGAGGACCGTGTGGTCACATTTTGGCCAAATGCTCGCCCGCGGCCAAGGCCAAGCCAGGCAGCCACCCCGCGGCCAACGCCAAGGCACCGGGCCACGCTCGAGCTCCCTATCCTTGCCTCGGGAGCGCGGCCGGAGTGTGTGTTGTGTGTGCGTGAGAGTGTGCGACCTGCCTTGGTCGCGAGCATGTGCTGCATTTCGAGCAAGGCACGGAGCCAGCCCGCAGCCAAGGCCAAGGACGAGGCACGCAGCCACCCCGTGGCCAAGGCCAAGGCACGCGTCCACCCCGCGGCCAAGGCCATGGCACCCAGCCAGCCCCGCGGCGAAGGCCATGGCACACAGCTAGCCCGCGGCCAAGGCCTAGGCACGCAGCCAGCCCGCGGCCAAGGACTTGGCACGCAGCCACCCCGAGGCCAAGGCAAAGGCCATGGCACGCAGCTACCCCGCGGCCAAGGCCAAGGCCGTGTGCTGTAGCTCACGGATCTTCGCCAACTTTCGCGTTTCCAGGGCGGTGCGGGATTTTGGGGTGATGCATTAGATACGTGCGACAGTCGAGGTTTGGAAAAGAGGGGAGTCGATTTCGAGGTCCGAACCTCGTTTTATGGCCGATTTTCCGAGAGTGCAGGGGTGCGAAAAGGGGACGAAATGTGCCCGCGAATTGGTCCGATTGTGTTAGAACTGGGCCGGGGGCCTCCTCACGGTGCAAGTACTGTTTTCCGCTCAACGAAATTGCGAAAATAATTCGGGAGGACCTGCGCCCATTTTTCTCCCGGAAAAGGCCAAAATCCATGAGCTATAGCACACGGATTGTGGCCAAATTTTGTGTTTCGGGGTCGGCGTGGGATTTTGGGCTGGCGTCGTTGGGTTTGGTGGGAGTCGGTGATGGGAGAAAACGGAATCCAATTCCGAGCTCCGAAACTCGTTTTATGGCCATCTTACCGGCAGCGAACGGGTGCCCAAACGGGTGGGCCAAGTCGTCCGATTCAGGAAAAACCGGAGAAAGAAGTGGAAGGTAGGTGTGGATCTCAGTTTTTGGTCCAAGAATACGAAGAAACGGCGAGGACCGTGTGCTCACATTTTGGCCAAATGCTCGCCGCGGCCAAGGCCAAGCCACGCAGACACCCCGCGGCCAACGCCAAGGCACAGGGCCACGCTCGAGCTCCCTATCCTTGCCTCGGGAGCGCGGCCGGAGTGTGTGTTGTGTGTGCATGAGAGTGTGCGACCTGCCTTGGTCGCGAGCATGTGCTGCATTTAGAGCAAGCCACGGACCCAGCCTGCGGCCATGGCCAAGGCCGAGGCACGCAGCCACCCCGTGGCCAAGGCCAAGGCACGCGTCCACCCCGTGGCGAAGGCCATGGCACCCAGCCAGCCCGCGGCCAAGGCCATGGCACCCAGCCAGCCCGCGGCCAAGGCCATGGCACCCAGCCAGCCCGCGGCCAAGGCCTAGGCACGCAGCCAGCCGGTGGCCAAGGCCAACGCCATGGCACCCAGCCACCCCGCGGCCAAGGCCTAGGCACGCAGCCACCCCGCGGCCAATGCCAAGGCCGGGTGCTGTCACTCACGGATCTTGGCCAACTTTCGCGTTTCAGGGGCGAAAGTCGAACGTCGGAAAACAGGGGAGTCGATTTCGAGGTCCGAACCTCGTTTTACGGCCGATTTACCGAGGGTGCGGGGGTGCGAAAAGGGCACGAAACGTTCCCTCGAATTGGTCCGATTGTGGTAGAACTGGGCCGGGGGCCTCCTCACGGCGCAAGTACTGCTTTCCGCTTGAAGAAATGGCAAAAATAATGCGGGAGGCCCTGCGCCCATTTTTCCTCCAGAAAAGGCCAAAATCCGTGAGCTATAGCACACGGATTGCGGCCAAATTTCGCGTTTTGGGGGCGGCGTGGGATTTTTGGCTGGCGTGGTCGGGTTTGGTGGGAGTCGGTGGCGGGAGAAAACGGAATCCAATTCCGAGTTCCGAAACTCGTTTTACGGCCATTTTTCCGCCAGAGAACGGGTGCCCAAACGGGTGGGCCAACTCGTCGGATTCAGGCAAAACTTGAGAAAGAAGTGGAAGGTAGGTGTGGATCTCAGTTTTTGGTCCAAAAATACGAAGCAACGGCGAGGTCCGTGTGCTCACATTTTGGAAAATTGCTCGCCCATGGCCAAGGCCAAGGGCAAGGCACGCGGCCACCCCGCTGCCAAGGCCTAGGCACGCAGCCACCCCGCGGCCAAGGCCGTGTGCTGTAACTCACGGATCTTGGCCAACTTTCGCGTTTCCAGGGCGGTGCGGGATTTTGGGGTGATGCATTAGATACATGTGACAGTCGAACGTCGGAGAAGACGGGAGTCAATTCCGAGGTCCGAACCTCATTTTACGGCCGATTTACCGAACGTGCGGGGGTGCGAAAAGGGGAGGAGACGTGCCCACGAATTGGTCCGGTTGTGGTAGAACTGGGCCGGGGGCCTCCTCACGGTGCTAGTACTGTTTTGCGCTCGAAGAAATAGCGTAAATAATGCGGGAGGCCCTGCGCCCATTTTTCCGCCCGAAAAGGCCAAAATCCGTGAGCTATAGCACACGGATTGCGGCCAAATTTCACGTTTCGGGGGCGGCGTGGGATTTTTGGCTGGCGTGGTCGGGTTTGGTGGGAGTCGGTGGCAGTAGAAAACGGAATCCAATTCCGAGTTCCGAAACTCTTTTTACGGGGATTTTACCGCCAGAGAACGGGTGCCCAAACGGGTGGGCCAACTAGTCGGATTCAGGCAAAACCGGAGAAAGAAGTAGAAGGTAAGTGTGCATCTCAGTTTTTGGTCCAAAAATACGAAGCAATGGCGAGGACCGTGTGCTCACATTTTGGAAAAATGCTCGCTCACGGCCAAGGCCAAGGCCAAGGCACGCGGCCACCCCGCGGCCAAGGCCTAGGCACGCAGCCACCCCGTGGCCGAGGCCAAGGCACGCAGCCACCCCGTGGCCAAGGCCATGGCACCCAGCCACGCCGCTGCCAAGGCCTAGGCATGCAGCCACTCCGCGGCCAAGGCCGTGTGCTGTAGCTCACGGATCTTGGCCAACTTTCGCGTTTCCGGGGCGGTGCGGGATTTTGGGGTGATGCATTAGATACGTACGACAGTCCAGCATTGGAAAAGAGGGGAGTCGATTTCGAGGTCCGAACCTCGTTTTATGGCCGATTTACCGAGGGTACGGGGGTGCTAAAAGGGGACGAAACGTGCCCGCGTATTGGTCCGATTGTGGTAGAACTGGGCCGGGGGCCTCCTCACGGCGCAAGTACTGTTTTCCACTCGAAGAAATGGTGAAAATAATGCGGGAGGCCCCGCGCCCATTTTTCCCCCGGAAAAGGCCAAAATCCGTGAGCTATAGCACACGGATTGTGGCCAAATTTCGTGTTTCGGGGGAGGCGTGGGATTTTGGGCTGGCGTCGTCGGGTTTGGTGGGAGTCGGTGGCGGGAGAAAATGGAATCCAATTCCGAGCTCCGAAACTCGTTTTACGGCCATCTTACCGGCAGCGAACGGGTGCCCAAACGGGTGGGTCAACTCGTCCGATTCAGGCAAAACCGGAGAAAGAAGTGGAAGGTAGGTGTGGATCGCAGTTTTTGGTCCAAGAATACGAAGCAACGGCGTGGACCGTGTGCTCACATTTTGGCAAAATGCTCGCCCGCGGCCAAGGCACGCGGCCACCCCGCGTCAAAGGCCAAGGCACAGGGCCACGCTCGAGCTCCCTATCCTTGCCACGGGAGTGCGGCCCAAGTGTGTGTTGTGTGTGCGCGAGAGTGTGCGACGTGCCTTGGTCGCGAGCATGTGCTGCATTTCGAGCAAGGCACCCAGCCACCCCGCGGCCAAGGCCTAGCCACGCAGCCACCCCGTGGCCAAGGCCAAGGCCATGGCACCCAGCCACCCCGGGGCCAAGGGCTAGGCACGCAGCCACCCCGCGGCCAAGGCCAAGCCCATGGCACCCAGCCACCCCGCGGCCATGGCCAAGGCACACAGCCACCCCGTGGCCAAGGCCAAGGCACACAGCCACCCCGTGGACAAGGCCAAGGCCATGGCATCCAGCCACGCCGCTGCCAAGGCCTAGGCACGCAGCCACCCCGCGGCCAAGGGCGTGTGCTGTAGCTCACGGATCTTGGCCAACTTTCGCGTTTCCGGGGCAGTGTGCGATTTTGGGGTGATGCATTAGATACGTGCGACAGTCGAACGTCGGAGAAGACGGAAGTCGATTCCGAGGTCCGAACCTCCTTTTACGGCCGATTTACCGAACGTGCGGGGGTGCGAAAAGGGGACGAAATGTGCCCGCGAATTGGTCCGGTTGTGGTAGAACAGGGCGGGAGAAAACGGAATCCAATTCCGAGCTCCGAAACTCGTTTAGCGGCCATTTTACTGCCAGAGAACGGGTTCCCAAACGGGTGGGCCAGCTCGTCGGATTCAGGCAAAACCGGAGAAAGAAGTGGAAGGTAGGTGTGGATCTCCGTTTTTGGTCCAAGAATACGAAGCAACGGCGAGGACCATGTGCTCGCCCGCGGCCAAGGGCAAGGCCAAGGCACGCGGTCACCCCGCGGCCAAGGGCAAGGCCATGGCACCCAGCCACCCCGCGGCCAAGGCCTAGGCACGCAGCCACCCTGCGGCCAAGGCCTAGGCACGCAGCCACCCCGCGGCCAAGGCCGTGTGCTGTAGCTCACGGACCTTGGCCAACTTTCGCGTTTCCGGGATGGGGCGGGATTTTGGGGTAATGCATTAGATACGTGCGACAGTTGAACATCGGCAAAGACGGGAGTCGATTCCGAGGTCCGAACCTCGTTTTACGTCTGATTTACCGAACGTGCGGGGGTGCGAGGACCGTGTGCTCATATTTTGGCCAAATGCTCGCCCGCGGCCAAGGCACGCGGCCACCCCGCGACCAAGGCCAAGGCACAGGGCCACGCTCGAGCTCCCTATCCTTGCCGCGGGAGCGCAGCCCAAGTTTGTGTTGTGTGTGCGCGAGAGTGTGCGACGTGCCTTGGTCGCGAGCATGTGCTGCATTTCGAGCAAGGCTCGCAGCCAGCCCGCGGCCAAAGCCAAGCCACGCAGCCAGCCCGCGGCCAAAGCCAAGCCACGCAGCCAACCCGCGGCCAAAGCCAAGGCCATGGCACCCAGCAACCCCGCGGCGAAGGCCTAGGCACGCAGCCACCCCGCGGCCAAGGCCTAGGCACGCAGCCACCCCGCGGCCATGGACTAGGCACGCAGCCACCCCTAGGCCAAGGCCGTGTGCTGTAGCTAACGGATCTTGGCCAACTTTCGCGTTTCTGGGGCGGGGCAGGATTTTGGGGTGATGCATTAGATATGTGCGACAGTCGAACGTTGGAGAAGACGGGAGTCGATTCCGAGGTCCGAACCTCGTTTTACGTCTAATTTAACGAACGTGCGGGGTTGCGAAAAGGGAACGAAACGTGCCCGTGAATTGGTCCGGTTGTGGTAGAACTGAGCCGGGGGCCTCCTCACGGTGCTAGTACTGTTTTCCTCTCGAAGAAATGGCGAAAATCATGCGGGAGGCCCTGCGCCCATTTTTCCGCCCGAAAAGGCCAAAATCCGTGAGCGCGGTCCAAGTTTGTGTTGTGTGTGTGCGAGAGTGTGCGACGTGCCTTGGTCGCGAGCATGTGCTGCATTTCGAGCAAGGCTCGCAGCCAGCCCGCGGCCAAAGCCAAGCCACGCAGCCAACCCGCGGCCAAAGCCAAGGCCATGGCACCCAGCCACCCCGCGGCGAAGGCCTAGGCACGAAGCCACCCCGCGGCCAAGGCCTAGGCACGCATCCACCCTGCGGCCATGGCCTAGGCACGCAGCCACCCCGCGGCCATGGCCTAGGCACGCAGCCACCCCGCGGCCTAGGCTGTGTGCTGTAGCTCACGTATCTTGGCCAACTTTCGCATTTTTCCGCCCGAAAAGGACAAAATCCATGAGCTATAGCACACGGATTGTGGCCAAATTTCATGTTTCGGGGGCGGTGTGGGATTTTTGGCTGGCGTGGTCGGGTTTGGTGGGAATCGGTGGCGGGAGAAAATGGAATCCAATTCCGAGCTCAGAAACTCCTTTTACGGCCATTTTACTGCCAGAGAACGGGTGCCCAAACGGGTGGACCAACTCGTCGGATTCAGGCAAAACCGGAGAAAGAAGTGGAAGGTAGGTGTGGATCTCAGTTTTTGGTCCAAGAATACGAAGCAACGGCGAGGACCGCAGCCAACGCCAAGGCCAAGGCACGCGGCCACCCCACGGCTAAGGCCAAGGCAGAGGGCCACGCTCGAGCTCCCTATCCATGCCCCGGGAGCGCGGTCCAAGTGTGTGTTGTGTGTGTGTGAGAGTGTGCGACGTGCCTTGGTCGCGAGCATGTGCTGCATTTCGAGCAAGGCACGCAGCCAGCCCGCGGCCAAAGCCAAGGCACGCAGCCACCCCGCGGCCAAGGCCAAGGCCAAGGCACGCAGCCACCCCGTGGCCAAGGCCAAGGCCATGGCACCCAGCCACGCCGCGGCCAAGGCCTAGGCACGCTGCCACCCCGCTGCCAAGGCCGTGTGCTGTACCTCACGGATCTTGGCCAACTTTCGCGTTTCCGGGGCGGGGCGGGATTTTGGGGTGATGCATTAGATACTTGCGACAGTCGAACGTCGGAGAACACGGGAGTCAATTCTGAGGTCCGAACCTCGTTTTACGGCCGATTTACCGAACGTTCGGGGGTGCGAAAAGGGGACGAAACGTTCCCGCGAATTGGTCCGGTTGTGGTGGAACTGGGCCGGGGGCCTCCTCACGGTGCTAGTACTGTTTTCCTCTCGAAGAAATGGCGAAAATAATGCGGGAGGCCCTGCGCCCATTTTTCCGCCCGAAAAGGCCAAAATCCGTGAGCTATAGCACACGGATTGCGGCCAAATTTCGCGTTTCGGGGGCGGCGTGGGATATTTGGCGGGCGTGATCGGATTTGGTGGGAGTCGGTGGCGGGAGAAAACCGAATCTAATTCGGAGCTCCCAAACTCGTTTTACGGCCATTTTACCGCCAGAGAACGGGTGCCCAAATGGGTGGGCCAACCCGTCGGATTCATGCAAAACCAGAGAAAGAAGTGGAAGGTAGGTGTGGATCTCAGTTTTTGGGCCAAGAATACGAAGCAACGGTGAGGACCGTGCGCTCACATTTTGGCCAAATGCTCGCCCGCGGCCAAGGCCAAGTCCAAGGCACGAGGCCACCCCGCGGCGAAGGCCAAGGCACAAGGCCACGCTCGAGCTCCCTATCCTTACCCCGGGAGCGCGGCCCAAGTGTGTGTTGTATGTGCGCGAGAGTGTGCAACGTGCCTTGGTCCCGAGCATGTGCTGCATTTCGAGCAAGGCACTTAGCCAGCCAGCGGCCAAGGCCAAGGCTCGCAGCCACCCCGCGGCCAAGGCCAAGGCCAAGGCACGCTGCCACCCCGTGGCCAAGGCCAAGGCCATGGCACCCAGCCACGCCGCTGCCAAGGCCTAGGCACGCAGCCAACCCGCAGCCAAGCCCGGGTGATGTAGCTCACGGATCTTGGCCAACTTTCGCGTTTCCGAGGCGGGGCGGGATTTTGGGGTGATGCATTAGATGTGTGTGACAGTCGAACGTCGGAGAAGACGGGAGTCGATTCCGAGGTCCGAATGTCGTCTTACGTCTGATTTAGCGAACGTGCGGTGGTGCGAAAAGGGGACGAAACGTGCCCGCGAATTGGTCCGGTTGTGGTAGAACTGGGCCGGGGGCCTCCTCACGGTGCTAGTACTATTTTCCTCTTGAAGAAATGGTGAAAATAATGAGGGAGGCCCTGCGCCCATTTTTCCGTCCGAAAAGGCCAAAATCCGTGAGCTATAGCACACGGATTGCGGCCAAATTTCGCGTTTCGGGGGCGGCGTGGGATTTTTAGCTGGCGTGGTCGGGTTTGGTGGGAGTCGGTGGCGGGAGAAAAGGGAATCCAATTCCGAGCTCCGAAACTCGTTTTACGGCCATTTTACCGCCAGAGAACGGGTGCCCAAACGGGTGGGCCAACTCATCCGATTCAGGCAAAACCGGAGAAAGAAGTGGAAGGTAGGTGTGGATCTCAGTTTTTGGTCCAAGAATACGAAGCAACGGCGAGGACCGTGTGCTCAAATTTTGGCCAAATGCTCGCCCGCGGCCAAGGCCAAGGCCAAGGCACGCGGCCACCCCGCGGCCAAGGCCAAGGCACAGGGCCACGCTCGAGCTCCCTATCCTTGCCCCGGGAGCGCGGCCCAAGTGTGTGTTGTGTGTGCGCGAGAGTGTACGACGTGCCTTGGTCGCGAGCATGTGCTGCATTTCGAGCAAGGCACGCAGCCAGCCCGCGGCCAAGGTCAAGGCACGCAGCTACCCCGCAGCCAAGGCCAAGGCATGCAGCCCGCACGCAGCCCGCACGCGCGCGGCATCAACGGCCAATGCATATAGCGGGCGTGGCCCAAGCGTCTGTCCAACTTTGTTTGGGCTGAAATTTTAGGAGGTGACGTATTTCGACCGAAGTTATCTTACGGGACTCAAAAGTGGGGGAAACAGCGCGGAAGCTCCGGGCCCCATTTTTCGGGCCAAAATTGCCAAAGACTGTGTGCTGTAGCTCGCGGATCTGG
>JASUUG010000766.1:52500-56436 GCA_030449905.1 Luvunga scandens | reverse complement strand
CAGTATATTAAATTTTACACAACAGATGACTTGAAGCCTTTCTTGGAACTCATTCGGGACACACACCTTAAGATTATTGATTATTCATTGGATAGTCTCATGCTCGTGCTTATTTATTGAATCTACATCTGTTGTTGAATAGTTCCATATAAGCAACTATGATAGATCATGCATTGTATTAAGCACTAATTGAACATCTATTTTGGGAGGTGTACACTTTGATGTACATTGATTGGTGTTAAAAATTGTATGTTTATTATAGGGTAAAAATGTTATTTTGTGCAAATATTATAATTTATAACATTGTTTATGTAATATGTTAAGAATTATTATTATGTTTTAACTATATTTAATTTTAAGTATTTTGTGTGTATTTATTTAAGTAAAATATTAATTTCACGTAATTTGAGGCTCTAAACAAATAACGGAGGTCAAATTTAGATTTTGGAGGTCTAAAAAACCTTAAGATAATCCCAGAACCGGCTTAAAATTGAGCTTTACAATAAAAATTAGCTTTTTACCATTAGCAGAACGCTTATTCGATGATAAAATGAAGCTTTACAATGAAATAAATGCCATGGATAGGCGACAATGTTGACTAAATCTCAAATGTTTATAGTTTAATAGTAGCGATTATCACAGCGTGGCAATGATTATTAAAAAGCGAAGTTGGAGGATCATAATGTCTTTATATTTGGGTTGACCCGATTCACCCGATAACTTAGTCAAATCTTAACCATTCTTTGATGGTCAGGATGCTTCATACGCTACCACGCAGCGCTGACTTTTAAGTTTGATAAGCATTTGATCTCGATCTAATGGTTATTATTTGACACGACTGCTTCAAGCGGTTTAATTGTAAAACATTGGATTCCATGAATTTATTTCTCTATAAATAAACAGCCTCATTTTTATGTTTTTGGTCACCTCTCTTCTTCTTAATTTCCCTCAATCTACTTGTAATCTTATTTTTCAAGTGTGTTTTAATATTTTGCATAATTATTTTATAAAGAAATTTAGTTTTAATTTCAATTTTAGTTGTTTTCCATTTTTTTTAATTATGATTAATTTAATTTTAGAAATTATTTTATTTCTATTTCAATTATGCTTAGTTAAATAATAATAGTTAAGGTAATAAAACTCTTGGAAATAAATATGATTTAATTAAATTCTATTTTAATTATATAAATTAAATTATTTTCTATTTAATTTTATACATATTTTATATTTTGAAATTTTGAATTATCGTGACAAATAATAGAGTTTGGCATAATTAATTCTTAATATCTTAATATAAGGCATGGTAAAATGGTATTTTGATTTATTGTGGACAAGTCAAATTTTGGTACAATAAATACTTAATCCATCATAAAATTAATGGGAAAAATAATGATAATTAATATAATTAATCTTTGGGCAATAAATCTAAATAAAAATAGCAAAATGAATTTGTTAAATTCTATTTAATACTAAGAGTGGATCCATAACCATAACTAATTCAATTTCATAATTTCACTTAAATTAAGTTGCATATATTCAAGTTCTATTTTTATTTTTAGATAAAATAAAATAAATAAATTAAATCTTTTCTCCTCGTGGATTACCCCTAAACTCAATGAAACTTATAATATAACAAGATACTCTTATACTTAAGAGTTAAAAATCACTTTTAAGCTTATGCCACACCCAAGTGTCTCACAAAAAATAAAAGAAATACAATGTCACGAACAGAAATGAAATCAAGTAATTTCCTATTGTCGGGAAAAAGATACACTAGTTGAACCGTTAGGTATGGCATGTCTTATACTTGTAATGAGCAAACATTTTTCCATATCAATACCTAACAGGTAAATATGTTTGAAACAGGACCCTGTGCCATCATTGAATAAAAATCTGAATCACAAAACTACTATTTGCTTTTTGGGCAAAAGTAATCAGCTTCTTGAAAGATAAGGAATCATTTTTTCACGTTTAAATCTAAGACATTATGGGTTGGTTTTAAGCACTTCAGGAAAAATGAGATGCTAGGGTTAAAATTTCACATATTACTCTTAAAATTTAAAGTCACAATTTCATGGTTAGGAAGCTTAAAAATCTTTTATTAAAAAAATAATATACTGCCTTTCCAATAGGGTAGGTCCAAATCAAGTCATTGATTTGAACAGGGGAACCTTGATTCATCAATAACTGATTAAAATCATCTAGAAAAACCAATAATAGGAGAAAGATCCATTTCTCCACACTAAGAAGCAAATGAATCTTTTAACATTTTAGAGAAATGGGTGACCATGTGTATGTATGTATGCATGAATGTATATATCTTGCGGAAGAGTGTGAAATCTTTAAAATCATATGATTTAAGTAAGCGCTGTAACGTTTAAGTATATAAACCATGGTTTGCTCCGTTTTCAGACTGCTGCACTTTTTAAATTTTGGTTGAAACATTTTACCAGCTATGCTAAATATTTCTACTATGAGATGAGAAGTTATCATACCACTTCTAAACTTAAATTGAGATTACTTAGAAAAGTAAACGACATGTTTTTGTGTATTTTAGTTGTATTTTACATACCTACCTATTTTAGTTATTCTTAATAAAATATATTTTAGAATAAATTGTGTGTGTAGATAATGTGGCTTAGTGTGAGTAAGCTGGAAGTGTAATTTTTAATGAAGGAATGTTGTCTTGATGAGTTTACAACAATGAGGAAGAACTTAGTTACAAAAAAGCAGGCTTAGTATGGAGCAGTCTGAATCTATGGCAGTCTTTATGGATCTTGGAAGCAAAAAAAAAAATTCCGACGTGAATCTTGAAAAAGGCAGCAATCTAAGTTTACAAACAAATTCATGTCATAAAGTGGTTGCCCCTAATTTTCAACTATAAAAAAGCATGAAACAAAGGAAATGGAGAGGGTTATTGGCAAGTAAGAATAACCAAGAAAAAAAAGAAAGCAGGGAAGAAAAAAATTCAGGTGAATGAGAGATGCATCATGAGAGGAAGAAAGAATAAAGAATCTAGAAAGGTCACTAGGCCATCTCTATTATACTTGTTTTCTTTGATTTGTGATGATGTATGTAGTGCATTCTAGCTATTTTTGTTTCTGATTAAAGTCCACGAATCATAGACTAAATTTGTTTGTAGTTGAGTGATAAATAGTTTTTTATGATAAATTATTAATTTTTATGTGTTCTTCATGAATTGTTATAACATTTTGTTTTGATAGCAACAATTTAATTCATTATTTCGGCTAACTATCCATTTTAATAATAACTAAGAAAGAGTCTTAAAAGATCTGTTTTAGTGGGCAATATCATAAAATATTTGGTTTTAGATTAGGTTTCTCAGAAGTTGGGCCAAATCAATTTGAATGAATTACGTCTTGTCTGAAACTAGGTGATGAAGTAGGCAATAAGGGATTCACTTTTATGAGTATTAGGAACATATCATATAATATTATATCTTTTGTTGACAAAATAAGCTGATAGATTTTATTGGGTGCGTATAGATATAAGAATGTCAAATGATAGTTGAAGATCTGTTAGGAGTTAAAATAAAAGGTCTTGTAGTAATTTGTTGTGTGCGTGCAATAGCATATAAATAGTCAATGCCATTAAGTGAGTTGATTCACTCCAACTACGATGCATAGTGATTCGTTCTTGTGTGAGACGTGTCAATTTCATTTTATTACATTTTGTTTTTCTGTCATTTAAATTAATTAGTTTAATTAGTTAATAAAAAGATTAGTGCATTGAAAGTTGAATTTGAACCATATTGGTTATTATTGCTATGTTGGCATCCAATAGCGTCTCGAATCTGCATGCATTGTATTTTACCGATTTTGAATCACAATGCATTTATTTAAAGATTCCACATATAACACACACACACACCCAACAAACACACACACACACACACACACACACACACACACACAC